>JAAEAF010009052.1:0-29092 GCA_011037195.1 Triatoma infestans
ATCTACAACTTTTATTTAAACTATTTCTTTGGGAAAATTCATTTAAGGGCACTTTTGAAGGAGTTGTGGGGTTATGTTTTTCTCTTAAGTGCCAACATAGTTGATTATACAATCTATCATCCCAAGAAAATTAATTAGAAATAAATAGCTGGCCAAAATTCCGAGTTTCAAGAAAATTAATAAACCGGAAGTGCACTTTTACCGAACAGTTTTTTTCAGTTTTAGACGAATTTCATTAAATTTGGTACACAAATTATAAAATTTGTCAATTATAATTTTGAGAACTAGAGTAAGAGAAAGTTGTGTGAGTGTTTCACACCTGATTCACTATACTTTTTTTATGACTCACCCCAATAAATTAATTAATTTCTGTTTCTCGATTTTCCCAATATATCAACATTAGGAATTCCATTTTAGTTGTAACCTGGCTTCAAAATAAGTATAATTTTTTTTTTTTATTTTAAGAAAATTTCTCAAATAAAACTTGAAACATTGCAATTAATAATTTATTTTTTCCAAAATCAAAATTGTTTTACTTACTGCGGGGCAGGGCCTCAACAATTTGTGAAATGCTCTTGGAATTTTTTCCAAGGTTTACTCTTTTACAAAATACTGCACCAAATTAAGGATTTAATTTGGGAAATTCTGGAAAAATTATTTTTCCTTACTTAACGAATTGTTAAAAAAAAATATAATAATGTCACACAAAATGTATCACTGTTTTGTTGTTTCTTGTGCCATGGAAGGTTACAAACTTGGGTGTGTGATCAATTTTTTTTAACCAAACTGTTCAGGTTATATTATGACTCCAAAAAAATATGTTGAATTCATTTATTTTATATTTTAATAATTTTATAAATTCGGAAGTTTTTATTTTTTCTTTAATAATAGTTTAAAATTTAATAAATAATGAATTTAAAATTATAAAATTTGAAATATAATAATAATGAAAATGGTCTGTATTTAAATAATATTAACGTATTCTATTCTTTGGGTATTGTTTATCTTTGGATACAGGTATGTACACAGCTTTTATTCAAATTTTTGTTAATTACTTTTTCGTACGTTGTAAAGTGTTTAGTATAAACATTGTAAACAAAAAAAAAGTTGATCCATTTCTGCAGTTTACTATTGGGGAGAGTCTAAAAAAAAATGACCGATTTTGTTTACTTGCACTTTATCCTCTACAGAAAAAAAAGAGCGTTTATTGTTGAAACTTTGTCATATTCTTATTTTGCATAAACAAAAATAGAGAATGAATTTATAAACAAAGTTACCCTGGGATCGCTTTTAGTTTTGTCGTAGCATTTTTTTTTTAAACAAGATGACGTTAAAATTTGAAGTATTAATAATATTTTGCCATTATTGGAAAAGAAAGTTTTCAGCCGCTGAAATTACTCGTTTAGTGTGGGAATTTAAAGAGGTGGATGCTCTTACTGAACGGACAGTGTGTAGGTGGTTTCAGAAATTTAATATCGGTGGCATCCTTAGCCTTGAGAGGATAGCCGGTTCGGGGTGAAAATCATCATTCGATGAAGGTTACGTGGAGGCTGACCCGACCAAAAGTATTCGCGAGTTGGCAGCAGAACTCAAAGTATCCCAGTCCACCCACCGTAAATCGTGAGCTGCATAAGCTGGGGAAATTGTATCGTTCAGGTATAGTGTTTCCTCATGAGTTGACCGCCGAACAAGCTCAGTGGCGAGTAGAAATTGGTCAAAAATCTTTTGGAAAATCCAAAGGACTGTTTACTGACGAGTCCCCCGATTTACCTTAAGGGCTTTAGACGACCGGTGAACGAGTGTGGTGGAGAAGAGGTGAGAGATTTCCTCAATGCAATTTTGTTCTCACTAGGCCTTTCCAACCAAGGCTCTCTGATGGTTTGGGCAGGTGTCAGTTTACAGAGACTTACGGCGTTTAGTGGTCTTTCGTGGATGTTCCATGACTGGCTGCTCGGTATTTAGCGGATATATTGCAAGTACATGTGGTCCCTCCATCATGCCGGAGATAGGTGAGCTAATGCACGACTAAGGCTTTGACACACACAGGACGCGATCTGTCGCGGCAGACAGCGATCTCAGACCGTCGCGATCCGATGATATTGTATGTTGCAATATTGCATCATCCCTGTCACACACGAGGCGATCTATCTCAGCTTCACAGTCTTGACCGCCGTAGTAGGCGAGCTGGTTGTACAAAATTACAAAAATTGTCGCGCGTTCTAGGCGATCTTAATCAGTTTTTTAGTGAAATAAATTACTCCGTTCATAATGTATAGGTGCGAGTATATATTTTTTTATTAACTTACTTCAAACAAACGGCCAATCTTTCCCTTGTTTCAATAGGTCTCCTCCAGTTCGTGGTGATCTTTGTAATACTCTGCTGAAGTAGATCATGTAGTTCCTCGAAACTTTGTCTTGACATACGGAAATATACAAAAAATCTGTCTTCATGTGACTGGAGTTCCCTACAGAGACGGTGGTATTCACCAAGTTCTTCTCTTTTTTCACTAATTGGGTGCACCCAATATCGTCTATTTTTTCTGTGCACTGTAGTGCTAGAAGAAGCAGGAGTTCCTCCTCATCAGAACTATTCATTTTCCCTCAAAAAATCTGCAAAACACTATATAACTAATGCAAAACAATACTGCGATCCTGCTCCGTGGACAACACAACACTAGATCGCTCACACAGATCTCGCTTTGTATGTGACGTAGCCATATCGCTGACCGCCGAAAAGAGCGCGCGATCGCGTCCTGCCTGTCAAAGCCTTTTTTAACGCTTGTCCACCTACAGCCCATAAATTGCAGGCCTTTCTTAATAACCATAATATTGAGTTAACTGGCTTGCCCGTTTCCCCTGACTTAAATCCCATACAGCATCTGTGGGATATGCTTGGAAGATGGATAAGAGATTGGACAGTCCTTCCTGGGACACTTCAAGAGCTATTACGTGGAGGGAGGGGGAAGCTGGGACGTTAGTTTTTCTTCAAACCCGCCAGTGTAGTATAATATAAGGTTCCACAATGTATATTACAAATTTTTTTGTTTTTTTAATTTTCCAGCCTCCTTCTTCGGCTCCAGCTATATTTCTGTGCCACTGCAGGAAGCTAAAAAAGATACGGATATACGTTTCCGTATTATGACCAAGAAATCTGATGCATTAATCATTCTAGCAGCTGGACAGACTGATTATTGTTTAATACGTTTAACTGGTGGACGTTTAAGGGTATGTTGGTTACTTAATATCTTTGAGGGAGTTGAAGGGACTACGCCCCTATTATCCCAGTGTATACCCTACAAGACTTTATTAATCCATTTTTCTTTTTCCTTTTTTATTTCAGGTTTATATAAATTTAGGAGCCGGTGAATCGACAATAACATCACCACGTGGTCTAAGATTAGACGATTTAAATTGGCATTTTGTATCGTTTATCCGTAAAGAAGCTGACGTCACGTTAACCGTTGATAATATCCATATAACAAGGTAAAGGCATCAGGATTTTATGGATTATTTATTTTCAAGCTCTTTATACTAAGAATGGATTAACAAGGGGGCACTTTTTATTGCTGTAAGAGGTAGTATTGCAATTGTGTCAAAGTTTCGAAACTTCTGTAAATACTATATTTGTTTAGAGGTATACTGAGTTAAAAAAAAATCTGGTGTGAAACACTCACACGACTTTCTCTTTACTTTAATTAATACCGCAGCCATCATAGGCTTATTGGGCCATCTCCGATTTTCTTATTTGAATCCTCCCCTCCTAAGGAGTTTAAGGGCTTTCATCACTAGATCTTTTTGCGTTACTATCTCCCCCAGGTCGCAGTGTACCAAAGGTTTCGGTATCGCAATTTGGTTATTGTTACGCAATCAAAAAGCACGAGGTGTAAGCCGTTTACTCCTTTTCCTCCTGTCACAATCTGGTTCCCGAGCTTATTAGCCCCTCACCTTATACAGATGCTTCCTGAATCTACCATGACCCGTAAATAGCCCCTTTGACCAGACAGGATCTGGTTTCTACTCAGGCTAAGGGTCACTTTCTTTAAGCCTCTGTTGGCTGCAGTGCCGAGGTATAGTAGCCCACCCGTGATAGGCAATAATAATAATAATAAGGGTCACTTTAGTCCTGAACTTTACACAGTTTTGGCATCGTCCTTTTACTGTGCATAGCCACCCTCTGGGCTCACATCCCAGAGTGCCTCATATCATGCATCGGAGCCGATCTCCAATAGCTACGCAAAAACGCTCTACTGGTTATCCCCCAGGACAGACACTGGGCCGCAGAACTGATTATTTGCCCCAGTTTCTGGCCAGTAAACTTACTCTTACTCCACCATAATTGCCCATCACTTCAAGGGTCATTGAGGGGGGCCTCCTGTCAGTTGTTTTAAATTTAAATTTTCACTAGCCCCTCCCCCTCACAGAAGGCCACTCAAATAGGAATCAAATTAAAATCCCCTACCACCATTTTTATGGTCAGCCCAATCTAAACATTGTAAAGTGTAAGTCTTTAATATTATATAATTTTTTTAAGTGAATTACGCATTGTAAAGCATGCTATTGGATGTTGCGGTGATTGGATGAGGGCTTTTAGTGGTTCTGTGTCTCTATTTTCTAGGATTTTTGTGGTGTTGGAAATCTGGATTTTTCTGACTTCATTTCTGGAGTTTTTTGCTTTGGTGACGGGAATATTTTTTATTATTTTTGTAAAATTAATTTTTTTTATATTTTTTTTTAAATTTTACACCTAGGAGTGACTTAAAGGAATTCACTTATTTATTCGTTGAAAATTATGGATTTTGGATAAATAAATGGATTAGATCAAGAATTTGTTGGGTGGATTTCCTTTTTTCTTTTTTTGCGAAGAAGGTATGGATTTTATTAATTATTTAAGAACAAAAAAAAATTGAGGCTTGTTTATTTATTTTTACTTTAAAGAAATCCATGGCAGTTTTGATAAATGAAAAGTCAGAATCACAACACGATAAGACCACAGCCATAAAGCTCGCCAGGGGTGACAATGGGCCATCATGTCTGAATCTCTCTACAGCTTGTTTTGTTCATTCCTTTAAAAAAATCGATTTTTTTCTATCATTTTTCAGAGAAAAATTACCTGGATCATTTTTTGAATTAAATATACAAAATGGATTATACATTGGCGGCCAAGGAGAATTTTCCGAATTATTTCTAGGCCATGGATCCTGGTTAAGAGGTTGTCTATCGGATATTGTCTACAATGATGTAGCACCATTGACACGTGCTAGAAAACGTGCCGGCAAAGCTATTGCACATGGCATTACTTGGACATGTGCGGCAGAATTTACAGCTCCAACATCAGCGCCAATATCGTTTATAGATGATGGATCTTATTTGGCGCTACCAAATCTTATACCACGCACTGGAGCCAGGTAATTATTGTAGTAGTATTATTCTCAGTATCTCCCTTAGCAGTGGTTCTATCCACAAATACTATAGAACATAAATTGTAGTAAATTTAATTCTCTACAATTTTGGTTCTGTAGAGTTTTATCGTTGTCTTAACTGTATTTTTTTTTTATTTTGCAGCTGGGAATTCGATATTCGAACACATTCATTGGATGGTATTTTGATATACTGCAGTGGTGCTGGTGAAAATTCTGATTTTGTTGGCGCTGAATTGGTTGGCGGAGCTGTACGTGTAATCTTGGATAAAGGTGGAGGTGCACGTGACGTCACAACAAATGTTAATATATCTGATGGAAATTGGCATACTATCCGTTTATTATTCAATGCCAATATTGTGGAAGTATCTGTTGATGATGGTCCAACTACTTCTACCATATTGTCAACTTCGACTACAAAATTTTTCGATCTAGGACATATAGTATGTTGTTTTTATGAACCTACCTTGTGTGGGGAGGGTTGTTGGGTTGTAATATGTGAAATATCCATCAAAAGTTATGGTCTATGGTAGATTATGGTTATAGTTATGGTAGATTGTTGTAGGGGATTATTGCACTGCGACCGAAAGGTCTTTTGTGCCCCCCCCGAACCTTCTCAGTGCACTGCCGGCCTCCAAGCAGTGTTCTCTAGCTACAGACACATTGCCCATCACTAAGACAGTGAGTTCAGAAACTCCTAGGAAGTGAAAATCTAAGGGCAGCATGCTGGATTCGAACCCGGGACCTCCAGCGCGCTACTATTGAGATAATCCCTTCCTTCTCCCTTGGCTTTCGCCATTTAACTAGAGAACGGTGACCCTAGTTTGTGTACTGTGTTTGGCTTTGTCTGTAAAGTGTAGAGTGTATGTAGTTTAAGTGTATTGTCGTACCGTTCTGACGAAATGCATGGAGTACTGAGCTGCGGTAACCCGTGGGGTCGCTACTCCCCAAGTAACTGCTTGCAACAGATACCCCCTTGCGTGTCATGGTCTACTTGTACAGTATATACTTACTAATGTATTTCCAGTTTATCAAAACCTTATTGTCAGGTTTGCCAAGATGGAACTTAAACGAAATATCAACTTAAATCTTCTAAAAACCAGTTTTTGTGACTCAGTGAACCTCTTGAAACGTGCATTTCCAATAAAAAGTGGATATATTGAAAATTTGATACAATCTGGTGTGAAACACTCGCACACAACTTTCTTTTTGATTCCTCTCAATTTCCAAATTTTGCACATATATGTGTCGTAACATAAATAAAACAAGATAGTAGGGAATACGTACCAACCTACCGGCAGAAGCAGGTAGACAATAATTATTTTTGTAGAGACCGCTAATAATGAACCACTTAGAAAAAAAATTATTTAAAAAAAAAATCAAATCAAAGTGATATATTTTCAATCTATGCAGCAGTAAGTATTCCTCCAAGTTTAAAGAATAAATTATTGTAAACCGTTTTCGAGAAAATGTCCTCACGCGTTGGTCTAGTAGCTAGCGCACTCGCCTTTCGTGCGAGAATTCAGGGTTCGATTCCTGGGCATAATCGGTGTTGACCCAGCATCGTGATAAAAAGTGGGAAGCTACAGTTAGGTAGTGAAGGCAGGAACTAATGACGTGGGAACTGTGGCGTGCTTAGCACACACCCCCCTATTCAAATCGCAGTCTGGCAAGCCTTGGCCCTTCATTTGCTGTTGCGCCATATGTTTTTTTTCGAGAAAATTCCCCCCAAAAAATATATAATCAAAAATGCTCTTTTCCGGTAAACCCCTTTTATTTATTTATTTTTTTTTTACTTTCTCTCTTAATCCTCGTAAGAGGAAGTATTGTAATCGTGTCAATTTTCGATATCGAGTTTTCACCGGAAATATCCGTTTTAAGGTTCACTGAGACAAAAAAGTGGTTTTTAGAAAATGGTCTGTGTGTGCGCGTGTGTGTGTATGTATGTGAACAGCCATGGGATCCCGGACAGTAGGTTATCTGTCAAAAATTTCTCAACCGGAAGTACCACTTTACTAAATAATTTTTACACTTCTTTTTTTGTGATTTTCTCAAAAATGGTTCCTACGATTTCCTTTAAACTTGGTATTTCTTCGGGAAAATTTATTTAAGGGTACTTTTGGTGGGGTGGGGGAGGTGTTACGGTTTCCTCGAAAAGTGCTAGTTTCAGTTTATTAGACGAATTCTATCATCTAAATAATAATTAATTAGAATTAAATATGTTGTTGATATTCAGAGTTAAATTTCCGAATTTAGTAAACCGGAAGTGAGTTTTTACTGACATTTTTTTCAGTTTTCGTTTTTTCTTTTTCCATAAAAACATCGACAAATTTCATTCTGTGAGTGTTTCACACCAGAATTTTTTTTTTCTAAATTTGGAATTCTGTCAATGCTTGTGATATCTTATTAATATTATCGGTATATTATATCGAAGTGGAAAGTATAACGGCTACTGCCCCCCTTCAGTACCCCCAGATTTTTTATGTCGATAGTATACGAAGTTTAAAGAAAATTTTGCCCAAAATCTTTGTGCCTGATGCCGGTGGTAGTATCTAAATGGAATTATTATCAAATTTGAGGATCCTGTTTTTTTTTTGAAATATTGGATCATGATCTAAGATATTTCCTCAAAGTCAGTGATAACAGAGTCGGAGACCCAGTTATTCTTGGAAGAACTCAAGAAAGAAGTTGTGGGCGGGGCGGAAAGAGCACGCCTCTGGGAATACTCTTCCGGGGATTGAGGTAGGCCAAAGTCTGTCTAGCGGAGGTTATAACCAGGAAACTTCGAAGGTCTATGTCAGTCTGAGTCAAGAATAAGATCCATATTCTTACCGGGCTTTCTCAGGGGGGGTCACTGCAGGTTTCAAAGGGCACGAGGAAGTTTCACCGGAAATAAAAGTTTTGAAGCCCCTTAAGTCCAAAACAAAACAAAAATGAAGTCGTCTTTAGAAAATGGTCGGTGTGTGTGTCTGTGTGTGAACAGAATATTTCGAAAAACGAAAAGTTGCAGGAAGCTCTTAAACTTTAGGTATTCCCGTTTAGGTTACTACCACCGCATCAGACACGAAGATTTCCGGGGCAAAATCCATCAACCCCGGAAATACAATTTCATTGACATTTTAACCAACGCCCAAGGTTAAGGTCTGTCTGGCGGAGGTTATAACCAGGAAACATCGAAGGTCTATGTCAGTCTGAGTCAAGAATAAGATCCGTATTCTTACGGGGCTTTCTCAGGGAGGGAGGCACTGCAGGTTTCAGAGGACACCTGAGGAAGTTGGGCCTAGAAGATGATGATGGCACATGCAGAATTCTGTGGAGGAGATGATGGAAACTCCAAGATATTCCACACCGACTGCAACGCTATCATCCAAAGAAGATTAAAGAACCTCGGTTATTACCAGGTGGGTCGAAGGAGGAAATATCCACCCTAGAACCTTCCAAGATTCTGGGATTCTCTTAGGGAGCTCAACTTCGAGGGTGCTATAGATGAGCACGCTCACCTACGGTACCAAGCGGGTACAATAGATCACTTGATGGACGTAGTGCACGAACCCCTCCCCCCCAAAGTGAAGTAATAGAACGGACATTTCATATAATTGCAATCCAATACAATATGGCGTATCCAGTAAATTTTTTTGTATAATTATCTGTATTCTTTTAAGGTATTTGTCGGTGGAATTGAAGTTAATAAAAGGGCTCGTGCTTTAAGCCAAGGTATTAAAAATGCAGATATAAGTTTAAAAGGGTGTATAAGAATGATGCAGGTTGCATCGCAAGCTGTTGGATTACCTCATGCTAAAGTAAGTAATTTTTTTTTTGCTACTCTGACTTTACCAAGCTTTGATTGGGGACTTAACACTAAGAAATCTTATTTAACTTATTAGATGAGTGACTTTAACTAACTACAATCCAGTTCATGTTGACTTTACCACAAATGTTTTAATTGCCTGATACTTTTGTTTCCCAGATGACTGAAGGTATTGTACCAAATTGTGTGTGGTCTTATCCTTGCAACAATAATCCCTGTCTACCAGGAGTTTCCTGTGTACCAAGAGGCGTTGATTCCTTTCTCTGCCTATGCGATCAAGATATCTGTATTAAATCAGATTTGCCTGTATCATATATGGTGACGTCATTTTTTTTTTACTCAATTCTTTTCGAGGTCACCCTTTTTTTTTTTAACTAAAAAAATCATTTCCAGGTATACAGTCGTACAGAAGAATTAGAACTTGTAGAATTAAATGCATTATCAATTGAAGAAGGTGATAATACAATTATCACTACAATGAATATAAACGTAGTACTGGATTATCCCAAATATGGTATACGTGATACTGGTATACTATTTTCAACCATACCAAATTTATTGCCAAAAAATGGCCGCTTAGTTTTAGAATTATGGGAAAAATCTGGTACATTGCAAACTTTTACACTGTTAGATTTAGCTACAGATAAGGTAAGTTTTTTTTAGTTTTTGAGGTTGGGGGGGGGGTAGAAACAGTGTCCTCAGTCTGCCATACAAAATCTTTTAAAACCATACACTCCCCTAACCTCCAAACTTCTTTAAATGAACTTTTTCGGAGAAAGTTACCCGTATTGCAATGAGCTTCTTCAGGATTCGTTACACCTTGAAAGTTAATGGAGCGGAGCAATGAATATTGGTAGAAAAAAAGGGCGTGGCTCCTTATTTCCTTATCTTTGCTGTATAGGTCATGGACGCGGCTTAATTTTCATTCTTCTTCCTTGCTGCCACCACGGTTGGCTGGCGGATGATGAGATCTAAGTCTCCCATCCTGATTGTCCTCCTGTCTCTTTAGATCTCCGACGAAGAAGAGATTGTCTGCCTAATCTTCTGAAATTGATTCAAAGCTACCTCACCCAAAGGGTGGCGGTGCTAATGACTTAAGCCGGCGAGATTTCAAGGCCAGTATCAAAGGTTGTCCGCAGGGCTCGGTGGTGGGCCCGATCCTATGGAGCCTGGTTATGGATGAACTATTAGAGCATATTGAGAATATGGACTATTGTGATTCGGTTGCATACACTGATGACCTTGCAATAGTTGTCCATGTAGATTCTCGTCGGGAGTTAGAGGAGTGTGCTAAGGCTGTAGTAACCCGGATGAATAATTGGTCTTAGGGGGAGAAGCTGAAGATTTCGTTCGAGAAGTCCAAAGTGATGCTAATGAAAGGCAAGCTTCATCCCAGTCGACCTCCCTGGATTAGGGTGGACGATCATAGAATAGTCCACGTGACCCAATTTGAGTATCTGGGCGTGCTGCTGGATTGGAAGCTTTTAAGCCCCCTATTCAGTAGATTGCCTTCAGCTGTCTCAACTTGTACCAGGGAATAAAAAGAGTAGCCGCTTAGTTTTAGAAATGTGAGAATAGTGAGTGGGGGCTGAAGGCTGGTGTGGCCTTAACCATCTGTAGGGGCGTAATAGAGAATGTTGCAACGTCCGCAGCTGTCTGTTGGGCTGACAAGCTGGACATGCAGTCCTACAGCGGCACTCTGTTTTGTGAGATCCATTTTGTGCTCTGCAACAAGATCCTCTGCGGCATCCTCCACGGTCTCCTTACCGGTGATCGCTGGGGTGTTGCCACTTGATCTCCTCGTAGAGATGAGGGCCCTTCCCCATAGGGATAAGAAAGGGGGAATGAGTGTCCTTTCTTATACGAACGCCTCCTGCCCTTGCAAACAAAAAGATCCGAGAGTACGAGATTGGGAAGTGGCAAAGACGCTGGGATGAAGTAGAGAAAGGGAGAACCACATATGAGTTCTTCCCGAATCTGCATCACCCACTGTCGATTCGATGGTTGGAGCTGTCCCAAACCGTAACGCAATATTTCGCTGACATGGGGAATTGAATTCTAAGCTCCATGAGCTGGGATTGAAAGATTTTCCCGAATTGTGAATGCGGTGAACGAGACATAGTGCATCGCGTTCTCTTCTGGTGTCCTCTCCTCGACGAGGCAAGAATCCATATGGAATTTAAGCTGAAAAGGAGGGTAGAGAACTGGCCGGGAGATTGTAAAGAATTGACGAAAAGTGCCATCAATTTTAAATCTTTGTTGAGTTTGCTCGCGAAGTAGCGGTAATGCGAAGGACTAGACGGATATGTAAAGGTCCGGCTAAGTGATCATAGGCACCGGTTTTGGCGCTATGCGCTAAGTACGGTCGCCTGGAGTGTGTTCTAATTTTGAATTTTGTCTCTTTAAATCTGTGTAACTAGGACCTATGCGATATCCTCCACGGTCTCCTTACCAGTGATCGCTGGTGTTGCCGCTTGTTCTCCTTACATTGATGAAGGGCCCTTACCCATAAGAATAAAAAAGGGGAAACAGTTGTCCTTGATGGTGAAGAGCTGTCCAGTCAGACACCTCCTGCCTTTATAAAGGAAAAAGATTCCAAGAGTACGAGATTGGGAAATGGCAAAAACGCTGGGATGAAGTAGAAAAAGGGAGAATCACATATGAGTTGTTCCCAAATCTGCACTCACAGACTGTCGATTCGATGGTTGGAGCTATCCGAAACCGTAACACAATACTTTACACGGGCCATGGGGAGTTCAACTCAAAGCTCCATGAGCTGGTATTAAAAGATTCCCCGTAATTGTGAGTGTAGTGAACGAGACACAGTGCACCACGTTCTTTTCTGGTGTTTTCTTCTCGACGAGGCAAGAATCCAAATGGAATTCAAGCTGAAAAGTAGAGGAGAGAACTGGCCGGGAGACTGCAAAGAATTGACAAAATGTGCTGAAAATTTCAAATACTTGGTTGAGTTTACTCGAGAAGTAGCGGCTCAACGTAGGGCTAGACGGATAAGTAGAGGTCCGCCTCCACGTGGCACGGACGGTAACTTGCTTACTGTGTAGGCAAGGCCGGTTTTGGCGCGGTGACCTGGAGGGCCATGCCCTCCTGTCTTAAGTTTTAACCTTGTCCTACTCCGGATTAGACGCTCATTCCCCTGCTTTTTCTTTCCTTGAGCAGTGGCAGCCATGTTCTGCTTAGACGGAGTCCATCGTCTCTTATTTAGATGACATTTTTTCTCTTTATAAATTTCCACTGCCTCTCTTCGTAATAATTGTTTACCTGGACAAGAACTTTGAAGTCTTCAAAATTTATCACATGCCAGTGTTCTAGACGGAATGTTCTACGGAGGGCAGACTTCTCCATTTTGTTATGCCTTACACAGAGAATATGGTCTTTAGGAGACTTGTTGTGTTTAATGGGCTTTCAGAGCAGAATAAGGTTAAAACTTTGGGCAGAAGTGCAGTGGGATGGATGGGAAGAGAATGGGAAAATTAAGCCCCGACCACCCACCTATAGCCAAGAAGGTGAAAGAATGGGTCCTCGCCTTTTTTTTTCCTACCAAGGTTCATTGTGCTTGTAATAAAATATTAGACTGAGGGCATTAATTAGGATCTGTTCAATTAATATATACTGTCTATTTAAGAAGCACATACACATCGAGCTAATATATCTCCTTACTGCCCACTCTACATACTGACTTATACTCGTGGTGCTCTAGCGGACACTTTCTTAATTACTTTTATTACAGTGCTCCATTATCTTTCAAGGTGTAACAAACCCTGTAGGAGAAGCTCATTACAATATGGGCGAAACGTTGGTTTCTAGCAAATCGGAAACATTTTTTAGAAATAATGATTTTTAGGGGCTTTCTGAGGGAGCTGAGACATTTAGTATAATTTATGGTTCCACATCAGATTATATTTTTTTTTCTTTTCTTTTCCTAGGTGAGATATGTGCATGATGGTTCGGAAACTTTGGAAGATAAAATTTATTTGGAGATGGAATTATCACCAGCTGTGGGTTATGTTCTGCCCATGTATCTTCAGGGTCAGCATCGTATAGTATTACATGTGAATATTACACCCATAAATGATCCACCAATTTTCAGTATCCCCACTACTAGGACGCTGCGTGTACCACAGGTAAGTAAGAATAGTCTTTGTCGTCATAGAGTTCATCTAAGATGGTCAAATGTTATGTTATCTCAAGTTATCAGTTCTAAGTTGGTTTGGAGAAAGCTTAGGCAAACTCAATGACCTGGGTAGGAAGATTAAAGTCACCTTTTTTTTGGGGGGGGGGTGCCAGGGCATGTGGGCATTGAAGGAAATGAGATGGCCGACACTCTATTTCTAAGGAGCCTTAATTTGGTTGGGGGTGATGTAGTCGAAATGCTCGCCTGCAGCACTTGCAGGATCTGACGCTACTTAGTCTTGGAGATACAGTGCGCCCACACTGTATATTGCGCCTACTCAGGTATATTGTATGTATAATCCCCACTACCTTTTTTTTATGGCCAGCCCTACTAAAAGTTTACTAAATATTGCGATAATAAAGAAATGTTTTTAATTTTAAGTCCTTACGCGTTGGTGTAGTGGCCATAGCACTCGCCTTTCGTTCGAGAATTCAGGGTTCGTTTCCCTTGAGGGCAAAGTCGGTGTTGTCCCAGCATCGTGGTAAAAAGTGGGAAGCTACAGTTAGTAGCGCCGTAGGTAGCGAAGCCCGGAACTAAACGGCGTGCTTACCACACGCCCCCTTTTTTTTAGTTTAAGTTTTTTTTTTTTTTAATTTAAGGCGCGTCAACTTGGCGTCCGGAGCCTTGTCAGTCTCGTAACAGACAACACTGCTGGGACAGTGAGCCGTAGAGGCTTCTAGGGAGAGAAAATCTAAGGGGCAGCACTGCTGGACTTGAACCTGGGACCTCTGCGTGGAAGTCCAACCTTCTACCACTGAGCGAGCGCGTTATCCCTTCCCTACAACTAGACCATGAGATTTACATTAACCGAATATTTTATTAAAAATTCCATGTTTTTGAATTTTTTCCAGGGTGGAAGAAAAATTATTCCAACATCCATATTGAATGCAACAGACATGGATAGCCCACGTTCTATGTTGATGTACAAAGTGATTGGCCATGAAATCCATGGACAAATTGAAAAGTTTGGCCAATCAAAGAAAATTATTACAACATTTAGCCAAGAAGATGTTGACAGAAGATTGATTGTTTATTACAATAATGGGCCAATATCTTCTAATTATAAACTCACTTTACAAGTAAGTTATTCATAAAATTTTTCCTCCTTTTTTTCATGGGTGACTAGAGTAGGATCCGGCCGAACGTTTCCGCTCTAAATCTCTGTCAATCGGAAGTACAACTTTATTGAATGTTTTTAGAGGATGGTCCGTGTGTGTTTTTTTAACAGAATATCTCAAAAAATGATTAAGTTTGTAAGAAGCTCAAATTTGTTATTCCTGTTTGGAGGAAATTACCACCGCATCAAATACAGAAGATTTCCGGGTAAAATCCGGGAAGTCAACGATTTTACCAAATGATTTTTTTTTAATTTTCAGCTCCACTGATTTCCTTTAAATTACGTATAATATTTATTCCACATAAATACCTTTGTCCTTTATTTCAAAATATTACATTTCTGGGGAAAATGGATTTTGGGGGGTTTCTGGGAGGGGGGACAGTAGCGCTATACGTTACTATAAAGTAACCATTTCCATATAATAGGTGGTTTCTACCATCTACGTAATAATAATATACAGAAGCATTGATAGAATTCTAAATTTTGAAGAAAATCGGTTTACCGGAAGTACGATTTTACAGGATTAATTTTTGAATTTTTTTTTTTTATTTAAGGATCTTCAACATCTATGCCCCCAACACCCCTCTAAAACTATTAAAAAAAAAAAAATTAAATAAAATTGATACGTTTCTATGATAATATACAGTAAACATACCAGGTTAAAGGAAATCATTGTGACCGTTATCGAGAAAATCTCCCCCCCCCCCAAAATTACTCAAAAACCTATTCTGTTATATTGTATTTTCCAAAAAACCGATTTTCTTCAAATTTAGAATACTGTCAATGCTTCAAATGTGTGTCCTCTCACTTGTTGGTCTAGTGGCTAGCGCACTCGCCTTTCGTGCGAGAATTCAGGGTTCGATTCCCGTGAGGGCAAAATCCGGTGTTGACCCAGCATCGTGATAAAAAATGGGGAAGCTACAAAAATATCAAAATTAGAGCATACTCCAGTCTACCGTACCTAGCGCATAGCGCAAAAACCGGTGCCTAAGGTCACATATCCTTGCCTACATAGTAGGCCAGTTACCATCCCTGCTACGGGAAGGCGGACCTCCACATATCCGTCTAGTCTCCTTCGCATTACCGCTACTTCGCAAGCAAATTCAACAAAGTCTTAAAAATTTATAGCACTTTTCATTAACTCTTTGCAATCTCCGGGCCAGTTCTCTCCCCTTCTTTTCAGCTTGAATTCCATATGGATTCTTGCCTCGTCGAGGAGAGGACATCGGAAGAGAACGTGATGGACTGTATCCCGTTCACCGCATTTGCAATTTGGGGAATCTTTCAATCCCAGCTCATGGAGCTTAGAATTGAATTCCCCATGTCACGTGAAATATTGCGTTACGGTTTGGGACAGCTCCAGCCATCGAATCGACAGTGTGTGATGCAGATTCGGGAAGAACTCATATGTGGTTCTCCCTTTCTCTACTTCATCCCAGCGTCTTTGCCACTTCCCAATCTCGTACTCTCGTATCTTTTTCTTTGCAAGGACAGGAGGCGTCTGACTAGACAATACCTCACCATCAAGGACAATCATTCCCCCTTTCTTATACCTATGGGGAAGGGCCCTCATCTCTACGAGGAGATCAAGCGGCAAAACCCCAGCGAGCATGTCACGGGATAAAATTTTCCGAGTGACAATTTGAGTGCCCACTCAGTCGGCTGCTAGGGCGGGGCTTAAGCTGGACGCCACTTCGTTTATATATATGTATGTATGTATGTATATATATTTCCGGGTAACGAAGAAATCCCAAACTTCAACGGAAAGTCAGCTCTGATTATTTATGAACCAAAGAAAAAGGAAAAGGAAGAGAAAAGAATGAATACGTATAATTATCGTGGCTAGAGTGAGGCGGTTTTGTAAAAAAACGCTAGTTGTAAAAAAAAATTAATTCCACAGAAAAGAGAATTACTATATTGAATACATTACTTCCAAAATAAGGAAAATTTAAATAGAATAAAAGTATACATATCTATTTATTACCTTACAAACAACAGAAATCGCTTCTTAAAATAATAACAAAGAAAATATCAAAGAAAATAATACTTAATCTTCTCGAACTAAAAATTAAGGAGCTCCTCAAAAACAAATAATAATAATATTCTTTCGCCCTATGCTTACAATAATTTGTCCTACTACTAAACGTTAAATCAATTTATATAGAGATGTGTAAGTAATAGTTTTGTATTTTAGGTATATATATGCATATATATTACATATGTATCTCTGAAAATGTTACTACTTAATTAATTGTACAAATCTCTCCTCAAAATTCCAAAATTTTCAATTGAACGGCCCCAACACCAAGTACTTTGTAATTACTACAAACGCTATTTATTTCTTAATTAGACGAAAACCTCATTAACAATCTTTGTGCTACCTCTTATGCGGACACCCCAAAGAAAATATTTGTGTTTAAATTTTCTACGTCTGTTGTTAGCCGGTATTTTACCCCCAAATTGTTTTCGAGTTATATTTATGAGTTATATTTCCCTACTGAGGAGCTGATGCAGGCCCTCAAATATGTAATGGGTACTCACATACAGTTTTCCTTTAGTATACGCACTGTATCTCCTTGTGCGCCGAGTGGCCACTCGTTCGTTATCTGAGAGCTTTTCCAGTCTGATTTCCTGTTTCTTGCGAGGTGAGAAGTCTCCGTTGCCGTCGGCCTTGAGGTGGAATTATTTCAGAGAACGATCACTTTAATTCCTCGGCCCGTCTTTCACTCTTCGCAGCTCTCCGCCCGCTAAAACCGCCTATTTGGCGAAGAATGGCGCACTAAAATTAATTGTATGCAGATTGCTCATTCACCTGGCGGAGGAGAAAAATCACAAACGGCCTTGCCGTAGCAGAGTCACAGACGTACTAACTCAAAACGATGTTCTTAATACACACATACATACGCGCGGGGCGTTCTCTATTCTTTCCCATTAGAGACAAGATTAACCCTTGACCGGCTATACAAACACACCTAAAAATAACTTTATTTATACATTTGAAATCTCTATTTCTAATTTTTACAACTTCGTTACATCACCGCCTTCCCCGGGGAGAGGATCAAAGGATAAGGATTTGGATGGGATGGTGGGTAGATATCAAGGATCACCCGGTTCGCTGCAATACTTCTTCAGCTGTGATACGTGCCAGCGTCCAAGTGTATGCCTGGTTCATCTTTTAAGTCATATACTAGCGGAGAAATCTTCCTAGCGACATAGCATTTCTCAAACTTGGGAGCTAATTTCCCAAGTCGTTAATTACACTCGAGCTTTTCTTCCCCTACCGGGTTTCGGGAAAGAGCATCCGCCACGTGATTTAGTTTTCCTGCTCGATGGACAAGCTTGAAGTTATACTGTTGGAGTGTTAGTGCCCAACTCGCCAATCGGCCTGTAGGATCTTTTAGCTTCTGAAGCCACAACAGGGAGTAGTGGTCAGTGACCACAGTAAACTCCGAGGTTTCTACATAAGGCCGGAATTTGTTAATTTCTCACAGGACGGCCAGGCATTCCAATTCAGTGGCCGAATAGTTCCGTTCCTGTTTGGTCAGCGTTCTACTTGCAAGGCAATTACTCGTTCCCCTTCCGGAAATTCTGGTCAGGGTAGCTCCCAGTCCTACTGATGAGGCATCGGTTTGGATGGTAAATGGTAGATTGAAATCCGGGCCAGTCAAGGTTGGAGCTCGAATTAACGTCTCCTTTAAGGCCCGCCCGAAAAGCTTGCACGCATTTCTCATCCCATATCCATTTCACATTCTTTTTCAGAAGATGGCTAAGCGGTGGAACAATAGTGGAGAACTCCGGTACAAATCGTCTATACCATCCCGCCAGCCCGAGAAATCTTCTTATTTGTTTGGATGACTTTGGGGTTGGATATCCGACTATAGCCTGTACCTTTTCGGGATCAACTCTTAACCCGCCTTGATCAACAATATACCCTAGATACTTAAGTTCAGCCTTGCAGAATACGCACTTTTCCTGGTTCAGTGTTAGGTTAGCCTCCTTGAGTCGGCCGAATATCTCTTGGAGAACCTCCAGATGCTGTTCAAATGTCGGTGTTCCTACGACGATATCGTCTAGGTATACGAATGCAAATGGTTCAAGCTTGGGTCCCAAAACACTGTCAATTAATCTTTGCCAGGTGGCTGGGCTAAGTTATTATGGAGCCCGAACGGTGTTCTCCGGTATTGGTACAGTCCTCTGCCCGGTACTGTGAAAGCCGTGTACTCCTTGGAATCCTCCGCCACAGGGATCTGCCAATAGGCAGACTTGATGTCTAGCCTAGATAAGAAACGGGCATCTCTTAAACGATCTAAAATATGAGTGACTGTAGGTAGTGGATAGGAGTCTCTCTTTGTCACTGAGTTGAGGCGGCGGTAGTCTACGCAGAACCGGTACGATTGTCCATCTGCCTTTTTAATGAGGACTACTGGTGATGCCCAACGTGATTTAGAAGGCTCCACGATTCCCGCTGCCAGCATGGAGTCAAGTTCAGAATTTAAAACTTCTTGCAACTTTGGAGACACTGGATAATATCGCTGTTTTATAGGGGTAGCTCCTTCAACCTCAATCTTATGTTGTACTAGAGAGGTACAGCCCAACATTGCACCACAGGAGGTGAAGAAATCCTGAGTAACCTGGTTGAGAGTCTCTCTTGCTCTGGCATCAACATCTCTCTACTTCGTAACCCTTCAGTAACTTCCAGTCCTCCGGCAATATCCGTCTGAGTCCATGACATCTTTGACACATTGGAACAACTCCCAAAGCTCTCCAGAAGTCCAAACCCAACACAAGTGTGGTAGTAGTGAACGGAGCTATTAATACACTAAGTATTTTGACGTTTCCTTCTAGCTCGAATGGAACATCTACACAACCTGTCAGCTCACATTCCCGCCCATCAGCTACCGTAACTCGGATGTTCGTGGGGGCAACTCTCCGAAGACCTAAAGATTGCAAAATTTCCCAACCTTGTTGATTTACGATGGTGCGCGTAGCTCCTGAATCCAAAAGGCCCCTCATTTTCCTTCCCAGGATGTTCACTGTAAGATAGGGTCTTTGATCGCACGGAAGGTTTTCCAATGTTCCTCTAAATTGATCCATTATGCAAAATATCCGGATGGTCTCGAGCCAAGCCTGCCATTCTTCTTTAGTAGTCCTTGAAAATTTTGGCGAGGGCGAAGTGGGACTTTTCATTTTCGCCCCGCCTTGGCGTTTAAAGTCCTGGACAATATTAAACTTTGACCGGCTATACAAACACAACTAAAAATAACTGTATTTATACATTTGAAATCTCTATTTCTAATTATTATATTCCCTAACTATTTTTACAACTTCGTTACAAGCACCGGTAAGGAGACCGTGGAGGATGTCGCATAGGATCTTGTTACAGAGCACAAAATGGATCTCACAAAATAGAGTGCCGCTGTAGGACTGCATGTCCAGCTTGTCAGCCCAAAAGACAGCTGCGTACGTTGCAACATTCTCTATTACGCCCCCATAGATGGTTAAGGCCAACCAGCTTTCAACCCCCACTCACTATTCTCACATTTCTAAAACTAAGCGGCTACTCTTTTTATTCCCTGGTACAAGTTGAGACATCTGGAGGCAACCTACTGAATGTGGGGCTTAAAAGAAAGCTTCCAATCCAGCAGCAAGCCCAGGCACTCAAACTGGGTCACCTGGACTATTCTGTGATCGTCCACTCTAATCCAGGGAGGACGACTGGGATGAAGCTTGCCTTTAATTAGCATCACTTTGGACTTCTCGAACGAAATCTGCAGCTTCTCTCACCGACACCAATTCTTTATTCGGGTCACCACAGTGCTAGCACGCTCCTCTAATTCCCGACGAGAATCACCTACATAATAAGTGGGAAGCTATAGTTAGTAGCGCGCTAGGTAGGGATGGACGGAAGTAAACGGTGTGAGAACTGCTGCGTGCTTACCACACGACCCCCTATTCAAATCGCGCTCTGGCTGTTTCGCCGTAGGGTTAGGGTTCAAATGTGTATTAATATTATGTAGGAGGTAAGAACCATATATTATATTGAAGTGGTGCTTTTAAAGGGAAGCCTAACGTTACTATTCCCTGCAGAATCCTCCTCCAAAAAATTCAAGTTTTCTGGGAAAATATTTCAAATAAAAGTGGCAGGTGTATAGATAGTATGCGAATTTTATAAAGAAAAAATCTTTGGAAGCATTTTCGAAAAAATTACGAAAAACTATTAAAAAAAAAATTTCCGCTACACACACCCATACTTTAGATTTGCCTGCTTCGGGTGGGTTTTATAGTCCAGCATTTGTTTTCGAGCATTCTTACAGAGTTAGGTTACCTTCTAGGGAAGATTGGTCAAGATTGGGTCTGTCTGGTGTGATACCTGATAATTACCTCCGGTGTTACACGGACGGTTCCAGAATGGATGGTAGGTCTGGAGTTGCGGTCTATTTTGAGACCGGAGATCATTTGGCTGTATCTCTTGGTGAATGGACCACAGTCTTCCAGACTGAGGTTTATGCTATTTTTTGTTGTATCTTGGATGAGAGGGTAGGTAACACTAACTTTAAAGGTGTTCGTATCTGCTCGGTCAGCCAAGCTGCGCTGAGGCGCTGAGTTCATGTGCCTTCACTTCTAGGTTGGTGTTAGAATGTTCTAAAAGACTGAAGAGCTTTCTTCTCTGAAGGAAGCGTAGGGTTTGGTCCCTCCCCACAGTCAAATGCGTTACTGTCTCCTCAGGTCGCGATCTACCAAAGGTTTCGGTATCGCAATTTGGTTATTGCTACACAATCAAAGAGCAGATGGGAGGGCGTTTCCTCCTCCTCTTGACACAGTCTGCATAAGGGTTCCAAGCTTATTAGCCCCTTTTTTTTACAGATGATTTCTGAACCAACCATGACCCGTAAATAGCCCTGTCACCACAGAATCTGGTTCCTACACAGGCTAAGGGTCACTTGAGTCCCTACCTTTAAACAGTTTTGGCATCATCTTTTTACTGTTCATAGCCACTGGGCTCCCACACCAGAGCGCCTCATACCTTGTTTCGGAGCCAGTCTCTCCATAGCTACACGGACTGCTCCTCTGGTTATCCCCCAGGACAGGCTCTGGACCCCAAGCCAGTTGATCAGTTGTCTCATTACCCTCAATCCTTCCATGTCCAGGCATCCATCTCGTCTGTACCTTATTGCGGCTTGGAGAGTCTCTTCATTTGCTAAACACATTTTTAATTTCCGGAGTCCCAAAATATGTATATTTCCGGTTAAAATTCGTTGAAAATCTGACAGGATCTCAAAGTCTTCCCTTCCCTCTCCCAATTCGATGAGTAGGCCTATCACTTTTAATTTAAAAGAATTTTTTTTTGTTTGTTCTGTGCAGGTGTCCGATGGTATTTCTTCCAGTGAACCAGCCGTACTTAGAATTGCCGTTATACCATTGGTATTACGTATTATCAATAATACTGGTATTATGGTACCACATTATTCTTATTCATTAATTACTTTGAATAATTTAACTGTGACTACAAATTCAGATGAACCAATATCTGAAATTGTATTTAAGGTAACAAATATCTTATATATATATAAAAACTAAGAAAAGTTTCGTGGTTTCAAAACCCCAAAGTAAAAGTTGGGTCTTTTTTTTTTTTGTTTTTTAGATTATTGAACAACCAGAATATGGTATAATTGAAAAAATGGTTTCAATTAATGGACAACAAACTTGGAACCCAATTTTGGGTTTTACAAATTTTGATTTAGCCCAAGAAATTATAAGATATAGGCATACCACTGGTAAACCATCTGAGGATAGATTTAAAGTAAGCATTACTTGGAAAAAAATTATTATTTTTCACTTTTTTTGGCGATTTTTGATAATTTTTTAATATATATATATATATATTTTGTTTCAGTTAAAGATTTCCAGCGGAACTACAGAAGCACAAAATTATCAAGAAATTAAAGTGAAATTATCAGAATTACAATTAATATTAAAAAAACCATTAAAACCAATAAAATTAACTAATAATACAGACGCTATATTGAATTTTACCGTAACCACTCAGCCAATTATATCTGATCCAAATTTTATTATATACAATATTGTAAAATTGCCATCTTATGGCAATTTATTTTTATCTATTAATAATGAAATCACTAAAAGATTTTTAATTGGCGATAATTTTACTCAGGCTGATTTGAATTTGAATATCATTAAATATAGGTTAGTGTACTAGGCAGGAAGATTTGTGGCATGAATTAGATTAGATTTTTGTTATAGGGATTATTTATTGCACTGCGACCTGAAAGAGCTATTGTGCCCGCCTGGAGTGTTCCCGGTGTTCAGCCTGAGTAGAGGAGCTATAGAGGCTCCTAGGAAGAGAAAATCTAAGGGCAGCATGCTGGACACGAACCCGGGACCTCCGTGTTGCTAGTCCAGCGCGGCTACCACTGAGCTAATCCCTTCCGTCTCCCATTGGCTTACGCCAATTAACTAGGGACGAAGATCCTAGTCTTGTGTACTGTGTTTGCTCCCTGTCAGTAAAGGGTAGAGTATAGGCACGGTGGTAGACTCTACCCTTCGGTAGACGCGGTGTGGCAAGCGCTGTAGTAACCCGAATTAAGAATTGGTATCAAGGGGAGAAGCTTCAGATTTTGTCCGAGAAGTCTAAAGTGATGCTAATGAAAGGCAAACTTCATCCCAGTCGTCCTCCCTGGCTAAGGGTGGACGATCACAGAATAGTCCATGTGACCCAGTTTGAGTACCTGGGCGTGCTGCTGGATTGGAAGCTTTCTTTTAAGCCCCATATTCAGTGGGTTGCCTCCAGATGCCTCAACTTATACCAGGGAATAAAAAGAGTAGCCCGTGGTGAGTGGGGGCTGAAGACTGGTGTGGCCCTAACCATTTATAGGGGCGTAATAGAGAATGTCGCAGCGTACGCAGCTGCCTGTTGGGCCGACAAGCTTGACATGCAGTCGTACAGCGGCACTCTGTTGCGAATGCAAAGAGCAATTTTATGCTCTGTAACAAGGGCCTATGCGACATCATCCACGGCTTCCTTACCGGTGGTCGCTGGTGTGTTGCCGCTTGATCTCCTCGTTGAGATGAGAGCCCTTACCCATAAGTTTAAAAAAGGGGTCAAGATTGTCCTCGATGGTGAGGAGCTGTCCAGTCAGATGCCTACTACTCTTGCAAGGAATAAGATCCGAGAGTATGAGATTGGGAAGTGGCAAAGACGCTGGGATGAGGCAGAAACAGGAAGAATCACATATGAGTTCTTCCCAAATTTGCATCACAGACTATCGATACGGTGGCTGGAGCTATCCCAAACCGTAACGCAATATTTCACGGGCCACGGGGAGTTCAATTCTAAGCTCAATGAGTTGGGTTTGAAAGATTCCCCGAATTGCGAGTGCGGTGAACGGGACACAGTGCATCACGTTCTCTTCCGATGTTCTCTCCTCGACGAGGCAAGAATCCATATGGAATTCAAGCTGAAAAGGAGGGGAGAGAATTGGCCGGGAGAATGTAAAGAGTTAGTGAAAAGTGCTCAAAATTTTAAAGACTTTGTTCAGTTTGCTCGAGAAGTAGCGGTAATGCGCCGGACTAGACGGATATGTAGAGGTCGCCTCCACGTGGCAGGGATGGAAACTTGCCTACATAGTAGGCAAGGCTAAGTGACCATAGGCACCGGTTTTGGCGCTATGCGCTAGGTACGGTGGCCAGGAGTGTGCTGAATTTTGAATTTTATTTTTTGCCTACTCTAAGCCCGTGCCTATCCACAGCGTATCCCAGGTAACATAGCTCATCCCTGGCGATCTGGCACTTTCCTTGTTTATTGTTAGGCCGGCGGCCTGAAGTTTGGTTAGCACCTTCTGCAGGGTTTGGACGTGGCTTTCGATGTCCGGGGTTACAATGACGTTGTCGTCCAGATATACGAAGACTAAAGGCTCCAAATCGTCCCCCAGTACGGAGACGACCAGTCGCTGCTAAGAGGCTGAAGCATTGTGAAGACCAAAAGGCATCCTCGTAAACTGGAAAAGCCCACGTCCTGGCACAGTAATAGTCGTCTTCTCTTTGCTGGACACCTCCATGGGGATCTGCCAGTAGGCACTCCTTAGGTCGAGGGTAGATAGGTAGCGCGCATTCCTCAGCCGGTCCAGAATATGGGAGACATATGGGAGCGGGTAGGCATCTTTCTTTGTGACAGCGTTCAATCTTCTAAAGTCGACGCAAAATCTGGAGAGGACCAAGGGCTGTGGCTTCTTTCCACAATTCCCTGGGCTAACATTTCGTCGAGTTGCCTGTGCATACTTCAGGTGCAAGGCAGGTGATACACGATAGTAGCGTTGCTTAATCGGTAGGCTACCGCCGGTATCAATCCTATGGTGTAACCTTTCACGCAGCCGATCTCCTGTCCACTTCTGACTACGAAGTCTTCCAACAGTGAATCCAGCTTCTTCCTTTGATCTAATGTAAGTTCCTCCCGTGGGGTTATCATGCTATCCACCGACGGGTGGTCCTCAGTGCCACGCCTCCGCAACCAGTTCTGGTATTATGCCCATTCGCCTCCAAAAGTCAACTCCGAGTATGAGCTGACAGGTCAAGTCGGGGATGATCAGCACGGTTATGGCGGCCACTCTCCCCTGTAATATGAATGGAACAACCACTTGCCTACATGGCTCTCAACCCCATTCGGGGCCATTACCTTCGTCTCCAGTGTCCTGTTAGAACGAAGACCATGGGAATGTATTGATTTCCAGTACTGCCCCCCAATTAGGGTCCTGGCTGCTCCAGAGTCCAATAGACCAAGCAGTGGTACGCCTAACACCTCCACCTGCAAGTATGTTCGGGAATCTCCTTCCTTCTTTTCCAAGGCTGTAATGGCTGCCATACAACCCGCCGCTCCTTCTTCCTGCTGAGCCATCCAGCGTGACCAGCTCTCCTGGGTCCCTTTGTGGCACCAGACCAGGTTGGGACCTTTTATTTCCGGCTGCGGCGCCGTTTCCCGAGCGGGGTTTCCCTCGACAGATCTGACACTGATGGACTTGCCTTGCTTCCCACACTTCATGCAGAATATTTGCCGCGGTTGCGAGCAAGTACGAAATCGGTGGCCCTCCGTCCGGCAGTTCCAGCAGATGGCTCGGCATGGCTTCTGGCTGGTCTTCTTCTCCTTCTCGGCCCTTGCATCTGGTTTAGCCGCCAAGCAGCAACAACATAAATTGTTCGGGTTTTCAGACTCCTCCTCCTTAGGCCTTTCTGACTCCGGTTCCGGGTCTGTGGTCGTCGCCATGGCTACCCGGGAAATGCTTTCTTCTCACGTGCGTACCCGCCTTCCGGCTCCAGCAATCCTTTGGTCGGTGGTTCCTTGAACCTTGCGGCCAGCGTCTTCCCCAACTCCAGAGCTCCTATGGCCCTCTCCAGCTCTTCGAGAGTCGAGTACCTAATTAATCCTAAAATGGAGAGATATCCTGGTCTCAGGTTTCTCTCTATGAGTTTTAGCGCCTGCTCTTCTGATATGGGGCATGATAATCTCCCGAGCAGCACCTTCATCTTCGCGATGTAAACGGCAGCAGCTTCCCCAGCGCCCAGTGTCCTCCTGCGAATTCCTTCCATCAGTTGGAAATCATAGTCCGGGTCTCGAAATACCTGCTTCAGTCTTCGCTCCAGTCCCTACCAGTCGGCGAGAAGGTCCTTAGTCCCAGAGATAGTCCCTCTCCGTCATCTGAAAATTATTAACCCCTATTTGTGGACGGCTGACCCCTATTTGTGGGGCTGTAGAGCGTATGGCGGGTAGGATTTCGAATCCCATGGTATTTCTTCTTCTCCAGGTCCGATGGCAGCCTCTCCTCCAATTTGATGTCCAGGGCTGGGAATTGAGGGGTTTCTTATCCCAAAGCTCGCTTCGTAGCATTGCCACCTTGTCGCTGAGGCGCGCTATTGATGTCTGGTCGCGGTGAGTAATCTCTGTACTCTCCCCAGGAGATGGACCAACCTCGTGTCTCACCTCTTGAATTCCTCTAGGTTAGCCTCCAGGTCCTCAATCCTCTCTGCCAGGTCAGTGAACTTTCCTTCGCAGTGAGCTATTCTTCTTCTCTATTGAGGGATCCTACCGTATGGGACTAGACGTCCTGCCTTATATTATGCAAAGGCTTAGACACCCATGTATGTCCAGTCACTATACCCACCAAAGTCTTCAGTATTTTTCCTACTAAGGGACAGGAACTAGTCTGAAACCTAGCCTGGAGGCACCCCTGCGTGTCCTCCCAGCATTTCTCCAAAACTCTTGTTTCCCAAAGTCTAATTTGACTATCACAGAACCTCTTAGTGGCGACAATGGCTGGCTCGAGACCACAAAAAGGTAAGGGGATCCCTCCCTAGCCAGCCGATCTGCCCTTTCATTGCCTTCTATTCCCGCATATCCGGGTACCCAGTAGAGCTGTACTTTGTCCCTCCGAGAAGGTATTAAGCCTTCTCCTACATTCTCCCACCAGTTTAGAACTCCATCGAAGCTGGGCTTGGAGAGTGGATAGCATGTGCAGATTCTGTGGGTGGGACGGAGGAAACGCCGATAAATCTTCTCACGGACTGCAACGCTGTCACCCAGAGAAGATTTAGGAGCCTGTGTAAGTTACCAAAAAGGTGAGGAGAATATATCCTCTCTCTAGAGTTCTCCAGAGATTGAGAGTCTGTTTGGGGGGCAGCAGCGACATCCAGGGGACAAGGCCGTGAAGGTCGCAATGCGGTGTGGGCCCCTCTTAGCAAAAAAAAAATTATAAAAAACTTCTGCGATGTAAGACACTTAGATATTCCGGTTTCAGACCGCGTCAGTGGTTTGTGGTAAACCGGACCTGGGAAGGGTCCGTCCATATTACAATAGGCTTCTTCAGAATAGTGTCGCTTCTAAAGTTGAAACAACACTGATCAGATATAGAGTGGGTGGGGCAGTTGTAAGGTGAGGTTATGGTTCCTCCTACCCCAAAGAAGCCTATTGTAATATGGGAGAAACGTCGGTTTTGTAACAAACCGCTGACGTGGTCTTAACTCGAAGACATAAGTGGCAAGTAGATGGACTGACTGTCAAAGAGATGGGCGGTAACAAGGAACCGACAGACATTTAGACCAGAAGACTCCAGTCCAGAAGACCTGTCTCATTGATGCAACCAAAACATTTGTCTTTATTTTGCAGAATGTTAAGGCGTGCATATATTTCAGTAGAAGATAGTATAAAATTAGAAGCTTCTGCAGTAATGAGTTCCACAAAACTGCAACTCCATATTATGGTGCAGTATACACCGCCGGCAGAACTAGCCAAGCAGGTGCATACAGTGATCAAACCGCTCAAGGTAAAACATTGAAAGACTATTAAAGACTGTATTGTTTAGTTTGTCTGTCATCTGTGTGTTTTAAACCGCTTGTCCAGGTGAGAGAAGGAGGCCAGGCGCCCATACTGCCCGCCCAGCTGTCGGTCAGCTTACCCAATGTCCATTCCATCGTCTATCAGCTGATCACCCGACCAAAACATGGGCTCCTTAAACTCAACGATTCTCTCACTAATCAAACTCAGTCGAATGTCTCCAATTTCACACCATCGCAGATCTCCAGTGGCCACTTAATTTATCAACATGATAATTCAGAGACTAAAAATGATAATTTTAAATTTATGGCATTATCGAATTTAGAAGATAATTTTATGGTAAAATATTCTAGTTTAAACCCTGGAAATATTCTAGTTTTAAATCCCATGGATATCCTAATTCTAATCTCATAATTCTCACTGTATTTCAGATAATCGGTTCCTTCCATATTGAAATCACCTTAATCAATGATAATAAACCAATAAGGATAGTATCCTCTGTGTTTCGTATTGTAACAAATGGTCAACGTTTATTAACGACAAAACATATAAAATTTATCGATAATGATAGCGATTTCAATTCCAGTAATTTAATTTATAATATTAAAAAAGGTGATATTATATATTCTGCAAGGACACATGAAAAATTAAAACAATTTCTACAAGTAAGTACGTAAAAATGTGAAGTACTTTCTGTAAAACTTAATTTAAGTTCTTTCTTTTATAGACAACACTGGGTTATCACCGAACCCTATAGGAGGCTATAGAGGCTTCCTAGGACGAAAAAATCTAAGGAGCAACACTAGATTCATTAGGGTTCTCCACATGGGAGTTCAACGCGCTACCACCGACCTAATCTCTTCCCTAAACCTACAGTTTGAGGATCCTTCTCAGTCTTATCCTGGGCATATTATTAGGATTAGTAAGACTTGGAATCTCCAGCAGGAGGAGACTGTGAACCAACAGGATAAGACTCTTAGTTCTTTATGGAGACATAAAGTAAAAGAAGTCTTTACAACTTTTAACGTCATGGCTGTCCCCCTATTTTAGCCTCTCCCAGCTTCTATTTCGGAACTTGGAATCCACTATAATGAATTTTTTCATAATGAGGTTTTTTCATGGGGTTACCCTCAGGGTTAAGCTAGGACACGAGTTCTCTGCACTTAGGCCCACTGATGGGGTCATATTACTGGCAGATAACGCGGTATGCTGATTCTGC
>JAAEAF010009053.1:0-32509 GCA_011037195.1 Triatoma infestans
CTGGTCTTTAAATGGTTTTGTTAGGGCCTAACTAGGTTAAGAGGGATGATGGTACTTGTGTGGGGAAAAAACACATGTTTCGATCTTTAAAGGGACCTATTATACCCATTAAAAATGGAAACATCCAACACATGGGGGAAATTCCGAGCTATCATCCGTTCAAACGGTCATATTGCGTTAGCACGTGCTTCTTCAGGTATTGCTGCTACGTTGATGGAAGGAGGTAGAACAGCGCATTCAGCTCTTAAACTGTCACTAAAGATGCACTTCACAGAAAACCCAACATGTGACATTTCTAAAACATCAGGAATGGGAAAGGTTTTTCGGGCGTGCAAAATCATTGTATGGGATGAGTGGCTCATAAGATGTCGTTGGAAGTTAACATTGATAATTTCTATTAACATTGATGTTAATATTTCGCATAACATACATTGAAAGTCTTGCGAAATAATCAGGTCCCATTTGGTGGAACATTGGTGTTACTATCCGGTGTCTTCAGGCAAACGGTTCAAGTGATACCTCGCTCAACACCAGCTGACGAATTGCATGCCTACTTGAAATATTCAACTCTTTGAAGCACAGTAAAAAAAAATCATTTAACAACGAATATGAGAGTTCAACTTCAAAACGATTCAACAGCTGCCATATTTTCAAGACAATTACTCGAACTCGATAACGGCACTGTTCCTACAAATCCAGGAACGGGAAAAATCACCTTCCCATCTAATTTCTGCAACATTGTACATTCAAAAGAAGAATTAGTAGACAAGGTATTCCATAGCATCGGAACAAATTATCAAAATCACGCTTGGTTAAGCGGAAGAGCCATTCTAGCGGCTGAAAATGTCGACGTACTCGATAAGAACATACAGGTGAAACGTTGACATACGTGACTCCGTGATAGACCAAAGTGAAGTAGTGAAGTAGTCCAACGGAATTTCTTTATTCACTCGATGTTCTCGGATTACCGCCTCATATTCTAAATTTGAAATTGCAGTGCAAATGATATTACTCCGAAACATCAATCAGCCAAAGTTATGCAATGGTACTCGATTAGTAGTTAAAAAAATTGATGAATAATCTCATTGAAGCAACAATTCTCATTGGACCTCATAAAGGTGAAGACGTACTTCTTCCACGAATTCCACTCATTCCGACAGAAGTGCCGTTCGAGTTCAAACGACTTCAATTTCCAATACGCCTTGCGTTCGCTATGACTATCAATAAAGCGCAAGGACAAACTTTGCAATGTGCCGTTTGAATTTAGGAAACGAATGTTTCTCTCATGGGCATGTCGCATGCTCCAGAGTCGGTAAACCATCTGATCTTTATGTTTATGCAGAAAACAGACAAATAAAAAAAGACTTTGTTAAAAACATTTTTTCTTTCTTTCCTTTCGGTGCACAGCAACGCAAAGTAGGATATTATATTGAATGATGTATTTTCTTGCTTAACTGCAATTGAATGATGTCAACTGTAATACTTCTGTTTACTTTCCTAAAAATCAGACCGAGCCACAGCGAAGCGTGACCGGGTTAGCTAGTATAATTATATAAATGCAATTTTTTTTATATTTTAAATTTTATTTACATAATTTTTTTAATTATTGAAAGTGTAAATTTCGACAAGTTTTAAAACTGTACGTTTAAGTTATAAATGTAACTATTATTTACCTTTCCAAATATTTATTCACTTTCTATATTTTATTTAACATTATATAATTAAAATTTTGTAAAAGGATGTCATCTTTTTAAAATAATAAACAAATAAATAATTTTTATTTCTGACTTTATAAATTGTCTCAGTATTTTTTCCAAAGAGAAATATTGAATTTCATTTATATTCATTAACGTCATTTTTTTAATTTCGTATAGTTATTAAGGTACGTGATTTTGGTGATGTATATGTGTTATATAAAAAAATTGTTTCCTTTAATTTTGTATTCATACAGATATTATTTATTTGTTTTTCAAGCCAGCCAACCTCGTCTGTACACTTTGTATAAACAGATTATAAAAAAATAAAAAGGAAATCAAAAAGAGAAAGTCTTTTTTGTGTTTCAAACCGGATTTTTTCCTTTTAAGAATTTGAAAATAATTTTCATTTTCATTATGGATCCATATTCCGTTGGGTCCCGGCATATTCAGTGGGCTGGCTACGTAAATTTACACCTGCTTTTTACAATCATACAAAAAGTACTACATGAATTCTATGCTTGTCATTAATAGAATTCTATGCTTATCCTATTATTGATGGCTTTAAGTTTTCCAACAAAAATACATCACATTTCTAGAAATTTTCTCCCGTTAAAAGTGTCAAAATCAAGTATATCAAGTTGAATTTCTAAATTAAGTCATTTAGATATATATACTTTCTCTCTAACTCATAAAAAAAAAAGCAATAAATTCAACCTTCCTTAATTGGTTTATTATACACTCAAATAATTTTTTGTTTACGATTTACTTGCATGGGAACAACCAAAGAGAAAGCAAAAAAAATATTATAGAAATGAAAAAAAAACAAACTTTATTACTTACAATTTTTCTGTAATTAATAAAAATTTTATTTTTACATAAAAAACATATTTAAAGAAATAAAAATTATATGAAATATATTAATAATAATGTGTAAATATTATCCTTGAATATTGTAACATTTTTAAAATTTATCCATGACCCATATTTATTAGTTATACGAGTACATAATATCAAATCAAAGAATAATATTACAAGTGCACAACAGTTTTATCATAAATAAATATTCATATAGTTATTCATATCTATTTACAATATATTGGAAGTTATTGTGAAAATGAAGGGGGAAAGGGAGGGAAATAATTCAGTGGTAGCGTGCTGGACTACCACACGGAGATCCTGGGTTTGAGTTCAGTAGTGCAGCCCTTAGATTTTCTCTTCCTAAGAGCCTCTACAACTGACTGGCCGTGATGAACCGAGCTCTGAGAAGGAGGGCACAATAGATTTTTCAGATCGTAGTGCAATAGCCTCTATAACAATCTATTTATTGTAAAAACGTAAGGTTCTAAATGAGTCATTTTGTTTGAATATTGCCACTAACTATTAATGTGTAATTTGATTTTTTTCTGGATTTTTTTTAAGGTGCACAACAGCTATGGTCCTTAATTTGGGTTTCTAATTTGTAAGGTCTCATCCGGGATGCATATCCATACCCACCAGTCTAACAACTTCTACCGCAAACCCACAATCTAGGCCTAATCATATTCCTCCATTCCCATATATCACTTATAAAATAAATACCTATACACAAGACACCAGCAAACAGCTAAACACATACATATGTGCAGCTAGTTTCACAACAAATGAAATACATGAACCTCCCTAAGATATTCGAAAGTCTTATTGATATTGCCCTCATTGTCTCCTAATACATCTGTAAGGTCGGCAATTTTACCTTTCCCCGCGCGTTTACATATTTCGAACATTCCAATAGAATATGCGGGACCGTTAATGTCGTATTGCAAGCGCTGCATACCGACCGGCTGAGATTCTATTCGGAATATGTGGCTGTGTGTGTCAACATGGTGTGACCGAGTGTTATTCTCGCTAGGAAAACTTCTTCTCGCCGAGATTCTCGATTTGAGGTTGACCATTTCTTTGTGATAACCTTGATATTCTTTAGTTTATTTGACGTCTACACTGATTGCCATTTCTTTTCCCAGTTGGAAAGATTTTGTTTTTTTTTAGAAAAGCTTTCCAATCGACTGCAAGGACACGTTCGTCTCTACAATTCATTAATGCCGCTCCTTTAGCAGCTTTGTCGGCAGATTCGTTATCTCTTATCCCCACATGACCGGGAATCCAAATAAAGGAGACTTCTTTATTTTCTTGTAGGCACAGTTCTAAGAGTGTATGTTTGCACTGAATTAATAAACTATCGGAGTCCCGATTGCCTATCATCTCCAGTGAGCTCCTTGAATCTGAGCAAATAATATATTTCTTATGTTCATTGTAGATCCGAATATGTTCTAGAGCTTTGTGTTAGCGAATAACTCGGCTGTTGATATGCTTAAGATATTGCTTAATGGGAAGTTGTACAGCCTCTCATTCATGACGAAAGCCCCTCATACTCCATTTATCGCCTTTGACCCGTCGGTGAATATTTTAGTATAATTTTTATATTTAAGCAGTAGTCGCTCTTGTAGAAGGTTTTTGCATACGTAGTTCGGAGTTTTACTTTTAATATATTTAACTAGTGTGCCATCAAACTTATGCCCATTCAGTGTCCAAGGTTCTATTTTTGGAATAATTCTGTAATTTCTTCGATGTCATAAATTGTTATATAATATATATATATATATGTGTGTGTCTTATGTTGTCTGAGTGTTTGTATATGTGAGAGATTGAATCTCTAGAATGCTTAAAAATAATATCCCGTTCGGCTGTCTATAGCCAATCACATTCGTTGGTTTCAGTAAAAAGCTGTCATTCGGAATCTGTACAAATTAATATATATAAATATATATAAATTTATTATATAAATGTAGAAGTGGGCGGGAACAAGTGTAAGTTCAAAAGCTGACGGTAGAGAGAGCAGCAGTGTGTGTGTGTGTGTGTGTGTGTGTGTGTGTGTGTGTGTAATAAGCAGCAAGTAATGAGTGAGTGCAGAGCGAGTAAGAAAAGGTTATAGACGAACTGCGACGGGAAATAACAATATTTTGGATGTGTTATTTTATGGATTGTGATTGTTCTTTACGAATAGATTGTGTTCTGTTAATAAAGTTTATTTTATACTCAGTTGAATTTAATTGTAATAATTAACTACACGAAACTACCTTAAGTCCCATATACGAGGTGTGTAAATTAAGTAATGAGACTGATTTTTTATCTTTTTTTTATTCAAATAAAATTACAATTCAACAATTGTCCCCTTCAAAGTAACTATCTTGGGAAGCCACACAACGCTGAAGACGATTCTTCCATTCGTCATAGCAGTGCTGGAACTCGGATACTGGAATAGACTTCAGTTGGTCGGTTACGGCTGTGTGAATATTCTCCAATGTTCCAAAATGACGTCCCTTGAGGTGATTTTTCAATTTGGGAAACAAAAAAAAGTCACATGGAATCAAGTCGGGTGAATAAGGAGGCTGAGGAGCCACAGGAATGTTATTACTGGCCAAATACTCATTAATAGAAATCGCGGTGTGACACGGAGCATTGTCGTGATGCAACACCCACTTGTTTTTGATGTTTGGGCTCACACGCATGACTCTTTTTCGAAGTCTCTCAAGAACTTCTCGGTAAAAATGTTGGTTTACCATTTGGCATTGAGGCACAAATTCTTTGTGAACGATTCCTGGCTATCAAAAAAGCAAATCAGCATGCATTTGATTTTTGACTTGCTCATTCTTGCTTTTTTGGCCTTGGAGAGGTTGAAGTGTGCCACTGCATGTTCTGACGCTTAGTTTCTGGGTCATACTCAAACACCCAATACTCGTCTCCTGTAATAACACGTTCCAAAAAATTGGGATCGTTTTCAATTGCTCCCAAAAAGTCAAGGCTCCTTTCCTTTCTGATGTCTTTTTGCTCTTGTGAAAGATTTTCGGAACCATTTTTGCACAAATTTTTCTCATCCCCAATTCATTAGTCAAAATTTGATGAACGGTTGTGTGAGTCAAATTCAACTCTTCGCCGATCATTCGGACTGTCAAACGACGATCTGAACGCACGAGATCGCGGATTCTGCCAACATTTTCGTCGGTTCTTGCAGATGAAGGCCTTCCGTTGCGAGGCTCGTCTTCAATTGATTCCCTTCCTTCTGCAAACGACTTAAACCACCTAAAAACCTGTGCTCTCGACAAAACATTGTCTCCATAGGCCTGGCACAGTTTTTCAAACGTTTCCATTGCACTGGGCCCAAGTCTGAAGCAAAACCTGATAGCAAGCACAACGTTGATCGTAATTAATGTCACTCATTTTTAAAACGCGCTGAAAAAAACCTTGCTCACAAAAAAAGTCACTACGGACAGTGCAACAACTCTAGTATTTTCAAATTTGCACTGGACGTGTATCAGATGTTTACTTGCCCTACCATGCATGCGCCGCGTCTCCAGTGTTGCGAGATCGAACACTAGAAAATCAGTCTCTTACTTAATTTACACACCTCGTATATATATATTTTAGACCTTAGCAGCTTTTCTAAATCTTTGTATGCACACTTTACATTCATTCATCCTGGTCTGTCTATTTTTTTTTTTTTAATTTGATAGTGAGAAAAATCGATTTTTTTTGTAGTTTTTGGGTGGGCTGTAACAGACATTAGATTATCTCTACAGTGTCATTTCAAACTATTATACGCTTTCACCGGTTACACACAAAAAACAATTAAATGTGCTATAATAATAATAATTTGAGGATTGAAGAAAGTTTATCTTATTAAATTTAGTAATGCTTCAGAGCAAGTTGTTTAAGAATTTCATACGAATGGTTTTATCTTATTGCAGATAACTGAAGATAAAAATCTGTGCTATCGTTTCAGATTTTCAAAATTGAGTTTTGAATGGAAAAGCATGCTTCAAGTATCATTTTTATAGTTGCTTGCTTTTTGTGCGCCTGTGCTTCTATTGTAAAGTGGTATGCTTGTAGGAAAAAATAAAAAAAATTGCAAACAATTCAAAGATGGTAGTCCATTTGCAATTCTATCAGGGATCCAGCTAAGAATATTTCAGTCAGAATCCCCAAACCGCATTTTCAACTCCTTAATGAAAATATCACTTTAATAGTTTTTATTTTTTAACTTCAGTAAGTTGAGATGTAGTCACAATAGTATCTATTTGATTTAGTTAAGTTAAATAGAGTTATAAAAAAAATTGACGTTTTGATTTTATTTGGTCATATTCAAGAACTTAATTATAATTGAGACGTTAATACCATTGTAATACTTTACAATGAATTAACGTCTCAATCTATAACTAAAAAATGAAGTATAAAAAATATACCTCACAGAAAAATTTAAAAACAAATAGCATTTAATAAAGTAAAGTCTTAGTTAATAAACAAAAAAATATTTTTACAAACTGCAAACTCATATGCAAAAAAGAAATTCAGAGAAGGAGAAAGATGATAACTATACAACATAAATAAAAAATATAATATATTTTATAGAACAAGCTGACTGAGTACATGATTTGCATGCGGTGTTACAAGGATCTTCCTATAAAAAACAAGGCTAGATGTTTTTTTTAAATAGAATGTTTTTATTAAAAAATTTCGGTTTAGGTTTAGATTAGTTTAATCAATGGGAGAGGAATATCGAGTATTCTTCCCAATATGAATTGGAATGAATATATTTATTGGAAGTAATATACTTATTAGCGAGATTGTAATTTTTAGCGCAAACGTTTTTATCTAGTGAATGATGATGTGAATGAGTTGTAAATAATGAATATAATATTAGATGTAGGTTATTTTAAGGGGCGTAGGAATAATTAAATACTACATTCCAATTAAATTTAGGAAATTTACAGTGAAGGAATATTTATAAAAATACTTCCTCTGGGATGCAATTATCCACATGCAAAGTGATGAGTTGAGTCCATTAAATACTAAATTTATTTATCTTATTACATTTTTACTTTTTCTTACTAAAGTAATAGTAAGAGAAAGTATTGCGATCGTGCCAACTTTTCGAAATAGAGTTTTCACCGGAAATACACGTTTTGAGGTCCTCTGAATCCAAAACAGTGGTTTTCGGAAAATGGTCTGTGTGTTTTGTGTGTGTGTGTATGTGTATGAAAAGTTGCAGGAAGCTCAAACGTGGTATTCCGTTTAGGTACTACCATCGCATTAGACACAAAGATTTTGGGTAAAATCCATCAACCACAATACGGAAGTACCACAATACTGAATTAATTTTGAAGTTTTTTTTTTTTGTAATTTTCTCAAGAACAGCTCTAACAATTTTCTTTAAACTTCTGATTTCAACTAAACATATAAAGAGGTACAACGTACATTTCACACATTCACTTCTACACTGTGATTGGCTAATTATTTATAGCTAATTATTTCTATGAAAAAATCTAGTTTAAATTTTTGTTTACTAATTTTTTCTTTCGTAGGTATTTTATAAATTATCAAATTGTGCAATAAACTTTTGTTATAAAAAAATGCAAACAATTAAGTTATATTTAACATAATCTTTACTGCTTTAATTAATGTGAGCTCTAAAGAAAAAAACTCATAATTTTCAATTTCCTTGTTGAAAAAGTAAGTATAAGTGAACTAAGCAGAAATGCAAGATCCGCCATTTCGTATTTGGCCGTTTATACTAATGGTACAAAATAAAATTTATGTTAGATACCCTACAAAACTTTTCTGCAAGGAATTTATAATATTTAGTCTAAAAACTTTTCTTATACCTGGAGTTATTAGCTAAACGTTATATTAATTTTATGTGATATGTGGCGCAGTCCACAAAGTATTGAAAGAATACTATAAAGATTGAAATCTACTCATGAGCTAATTCAATCAAGACTAGTTTCTCACAACAACATAAAAAAAACGACTGGAACTAATTATTACTTCAATTAAACAAATAAATTATAATAAGAAGAAGCGTTAAATATTGGAGTTCAAAAAAACTACAGATTATGTAACTATGTACGAGTACATTGGAGTAAGAGAAAGTTTTGTGAGTGTTTCGCACCAGATTTATAGATTAAATATATGACATTATATATATATATCATGTTTCAGAAATATATCTACTAGATAGATTAATTACAAGGTATCGTAGTAAGTGTTAATCTGTTTAGGGTGTGATTCAAGATTATTTTTTTTTTTTGTAAAGGATGTTTAGTTATCTCCATACTCCCCATCATTGACTGGATCTATGTATGATCTAAGAGAAGATGTGTGGAACCAAGTCCAATATCCTGAGGCTCCAACATACCGTGCTGGCCAACATAACGTTAGATGCCTTAATCTTTTACTGCGGGACATGTGCCTTCCCAGTTTGTTCAGAATCGATTCAAGAAGGAAACGGTTCGAAGGGTGAGATATTTATGTATAACCCCTACTGCCTTTGTTAAAACATTTGTCAATTAATTGCTGTGAGTGATTCACACCAGATTTTTTTTTTTGAAATCTGGAAATACAATCTGGAACATTATGATAATGACTCATCTACCTACAGAGATTGTTGTTCGCCTATTTTGGCAAAATTTCTTACCATTTGTTTCTTTCTAGTTCTTGTAACCCTGTTGGTGTCTCTGGCCTTTCTAATCTTTCCCCTGGCTATCGGCTAACCTCCATCCTCTCCATGAGTCTGTGCCAATTCTCCTCTATATTCATCGATTTTTTTTTCATTGATGGTAAATATTTCTAAAGTGTCATTTCGTCATTTATTACCCTATTAGTTCTCGTATACCGATCTCAAGAATCACATTTCGGCCGTTTAAGCTCCTAGGGTTCATGTCTTATATCCATATAACAGTACAGGCACCGCCATAATTTTTTACAATTTCAGCAGTATGTTTATTCTAGCTTTTTTTTTTGGAGGGTTCCTTGATTGTACTAAATTAGGAGCAAAGTTATGTCCTGTTATGTAAATTAGAACTTTATACTGAGTATATTGACGGTATTAATTGCACTGTTACAAAAAAAAAGAAAAGAAAATTGCATTATTTATAAAATTATTTTTATATTTGAAATTAAAATATTTAAAATGGAAATTCTACCAACAAATAATTTAATATAAAGTAAATAGATTTTTTTTTTGGTAGAATTTGTATAAAAGATTTAGGAAGTGAATCGTTTTTGAAGAGTGTTAGCACGTGCCGCCACTCACACGTACAGTGTTATATCAAAAGAGTACAGGCGCCCTAAAAGCTAGCATCCCATACCATACATTCCCGAGTTAGTCTTCCGTGCTTGCACTCCTCTATTCTTGTATACAATAACAAACGGTTGTATCTTTAACGCACCTAACATAGGCACGCTTCAGTAAATAATATCATTATTATTTCAATTTCATATTCTATATCTGATATTATGTAAATAATTATTAATTATTTTTATAGGCTTTTTTATGAAGAATAATGTATGGCGATCGTCAATTTCAAATTTTCGTAATAATACTTTCACCGGAAATACAAGTTTTTATTGATCTAAGCGGGAAAAAAAATGTTTTTTGAGTGAGAGGTCAATGTGTGTGAACAAAATATGAAAAATAGCAGGAAGCTCATAGATGATTTTCCGTTATCACAAGAGATCACTACTTTGTCTGAAAAAAAAACTTCGCAATAACCACAACCAAGAATATGACATTACTGAATGTGTCCTTCAATTTTTCGCGTTTTTCTTCTTTTATTTATTACTTTCTCTTACTCCTAGTAAGAGGAAATATTGTAATCGAGTCAAATTTTCGATATCGAGTTTTCCCCGGAAATATCCGTTTTGAAGTACCCTGAGTTCAAAAAATTGTTTTTTAGAAAATGGTCTGTGTGTGTGTGTGAAACCAGCATAGCTCAAAAATGAAAAACCCTAGAAAGTTGAAACTTCAGATTCTGTTTAGGGATCACCATAGGATCTGACGGTAGGTTATCTGTCAATATTCCTCAACCGGATAGTACCACTTTACAAGTTTTTTTTTTTTTTACTTTTTTGCAATTTTCTCAAAAACAGCTGCAACGATTTTCTTGAAACTGGATACATCAACTACACGTACAAAGAGCTACAACTTTTATTTGAAACATTTCTCCGGCAAAAGTCATTTAAGGGTAGTTTTTGGGAGGGGCGGGGTTAAGCTTTTCTAAATTACCCGAAGATATATTCATTTACTCATTATATATAAATATACATATATTTATGTTGAAACAAAATAAAATATAAAAAATAAATTTCTAAAAAAAAAAAGAATCTGATAAACAAGCCGCAATTTTCTGGCCGCAATTCATTAAAAAAAAAAAAAAAAAAAATCATCTGGATGCAAGTAATTCATAGTTTATCCACTGCCTCCAGAATCTGGATATATGTACAGAAAATGTTGGTTGTTATACGTAGGTTACAAATATGTGATACAGTAGATCTAGTATTGATACGCAGTTATATAGCTTATTATTAGGTGTTATAAATTATCATTACAGGTTTCTACTATCTAATGTCATATAAAATTATGATAGGTGTTATTTTAACAATATATGTCTTAATAAATAAAATTATATATTTACGATAAGTCCTTGTAAATATCTCGGGTTATATTATTTGTTATTTTTTTGTTATTATATTGTAACTAAGAAAAGTTTGATGTGGAAACATTTCAACTGACTTTCTCTTACTGCAATTTACATAGTTAAAAATGACAAATTTTTTTCATACTTATAATATTCTCCTCATCAGAAATATTTTCCGTGATACCTTGCTTCTTTTTTGTGGTCAGACTGGTTTCGGGATGTTTTGTTAAAATAATGCAATAACATAGACTTGCAAATTCAGTTTATATAAGAGTGTACAAATTAAGTTTTTCCAGCCCTTAAAAACAAAATAAACTGGTAATTGTAGAAAACCACACAAAATCATCAAATAAATAACTTATTGTCGGATCCCATAATGATAATCTGAAAACGAAATGTCAAGTTTAAACTTTTTGCGACTTTTCGTTATTGAACTATACTGTTAGATAGTAAGTATATTTGGCATGGCTGCAGCCGTCTGCCATTATTAATAAAATTATTTATTTTTTTTAGATTGAAATTTAACAATTAACAATCTTCAGATTGTAAACAAAATCCCCACCCACTCAGCTTAAATATATTTAAAGCGGTTTAATCTATGCGCTAGTTCTCTTTTTCTAAGCGAGCAGCAGGATTTGATTCTTAAGAATGGTGCAAAAAAACGTGTTAACCGAGTTTCAAGAATGAAACTGAAGCTCTAAAGGTACACAGTGATGAGAAACGTGACATGCTAAACTAACCCTAAAAATTGCAGCCCGGAAAATCTTATTCCTTCTAGCGCTGTTGTTTCAATAGTTTTGTTTAATTCAGTTTTTAAACAATGACTCGCAAACTGTCTTTATGGATATCGATAGAAGATCTTAAGCTATGTCCTTTAAAGGTTTTGGTCCGATTTGATCGGTCTGTGGTGAAACTTAGATGGGTAAAACCTGGCACTGGACTTTTCTTCCAGTCCCAGTAGTTGTTATTCTTTAGAGGTAGCTATATGGGCCCAGAGGGGAGGCTTTGGATAGCATGGGTTTTGCCCTCCCCTTCCTTGAATTTATAATAATAATAATAAATTGTCTTTATATTCATTCATTCATAGAATTAAAGCTCGTACATTTAATAGTCCAAGCCGTAGACGGTAATTGAACCCAGTAGTTCTCTTAGAATCAGCAATTGGTAAACAAATTTGGATTTAAGAATAATCACCTTAATTGAAACAGAATAAACTCATATTTAGCAGGTGATTGCGCCATCAATGCTGGAAAACTTCGGAGATAAGTTTTCCTTACTGTCTGCTTCATTTTGTGTTTATCGACATTGTTCACCATGACGCGCCAATCATTGAACGAAGTCAAAATCGGTCCAACCAAAAAAACTCTGATTTATACTAAATCTAAATATTCCCCATCAATTTTGTTTAATTTGATTAATTTATTTCATTGAGCATATTATTAGTTTCTCGATGTCTGATAGTATCGATCACACTATGGGTGGGGTTTTAATAAATATTCCATTTTACGCCCCACTCATTATCGGCGTTATAAAGTGGGTGTAGATTTATAGTTTATTGTATTAAATAGGTGTCACGCCCCTTATGTACGAGTATTTCCTATAACCAGATAAAATTACCTAAAAAAATTTTTTATCATGAATCTATTGTAATGCCATGTTTTTTTTGTTCAATTGCAATAGTGCATCGCAAATTTAGTTTTTTATATAATCACTAATATAACTATATCAATTGTAGTTATAAAAAACTACTGCAAAAAAGTTCACATTAATCTGCGAGGCTACTTGTTCTTTAGAGGTATAAAGTTTTGTCCCGGTTGAACGTCTCTTTTTTTCTAAATAATAAACTATATTTACCAAGTTTGATTTTCTTGTTGATTGGATTCTGTTAAAGTAGTGAAATTTAAATATATAATGAGAGCGAAGAGTGAAATTTAAATGTATAATCAATTACCGCTTAATAATTAAAATTTGATATTCAGTTTAGGTATATCACCAGGAAGGTAGGGCATGCAATACGAAGACATTGGTCAACATCCTATTACCGAAAGTCCGACTTCTGATATGATTATGAATTTTGTTCACGATTTTTTCAAAGCCGCTGATTTTTTTTAAACTTGATATAAGTAATAGTTTTTACAGACAGCTTTAAGTCCAAATGCCGCCCTGGAAAGGAGCAAATAGGAACCATATTTTATTATTTTTTTTAAAAGGGTTTTTCCACAAATCGTGGTTCCCTTCAACAATCGTGGTTGCCCTCTTCCAAACAACGCGATCCTCTCCTTGCTCTTCCGTCAGGCCATAACCGGCCATCATCTCCTCCACCCCGTCCCTCCATCTACCTCTGAGTCTACCTTTCCTCCTTCGGTCATCCACCTTGCTTTCCATCACCACCCTAGGCAATCTTTCTGGGCTCACCCTCCTTACATGCCCATATCACGTGAGTGCCTTAGTCTCAATGATTTCAAAGATGTTCCTCTCCAGTCCGATCCTCTGCCTAATGTCGTCATTTCTCACTTTGTCCCGCCTTGAACATCCTGCAGAACTCCTCCAAAACTCCATCCCACTGCTAGGAGTCTTTCGCGCTGTCTTCTATTCAGTACCCAGGTTTCTACGCCGTACAGTAGGATATCTTGGAAGATGGATGTGAAGATCAGCCGCTTGATTCCGGGTAACTAATTTCCGCATCATAGCATTGGGATCACTAGTCCTATTACTTTTCCCTTCCCTAATTCTTCTCTCAACTTCCTGCTTGGAGGAGCCATTCTTTTCTAATATTGACCCTAAGTATATAGGAACCATATTTTACTCACCTATTAATACATCAAATAAAATACTAGGCCTAGGATCGGCGATATATTTTTGCATCCTAATATTTTTACAAAAATCTAATATGTGAGAAAATAGAGAAACAAATAATATTTTATTTTGTCATTTTTGGTAGCTGCATTTTATGAGACGATTAAACATTTGAGAACGATCCTAATTGTTTATACAGCCATCTTAATTTATATAGAAATTCGAAAAAATTGAGTCATTTAATTTAAGTTATTTTTTTATGATTAAAAGAAAAAAAAAGAAAATCTCAAATTTTAATACAAATTCAAACACCTGTTCTACTAATTTTTTTTATTGACAAAAATATTTAATCTGCACTAATAACCTTTCTATTTGATAAAGTCACTAATTCTTCAAACATTTATTATACATAAGAATAATTAGACATCTGGTTGACCTCTACTTTCTAAAACATTCCACATGTTACTACGAATCAATTTTTTTTTTTTTTTTCCTAAGGCCTTCTACAATGATGTATTCATTTCGTTGTTAACATTGAATTTTATAAAAATTAATTGCTTTCTTAGATTTGTTGACTCATTTAAGTGTCGAACTATTTGATGATGCAATATATATCAGAGAAAAAGTATTTTTTTATAGAAATTGATCCAGAAAACACTCTATGTTGTATGTGTGTGTGTTTGTGAATGTATGAACGAATAAAATATATCAATTACAAAAAAAAAAAAAACCGTAGGAATACTTAGACTTCGTATTCCGTTTAGAACCACAACCACCTCTGAATGAAGGTTTTGATCAAAATCTATGAACTTTAAAGAATCAATTTTCTCGAAGACGTTTCCAAGAATTTTCTTTAAGATTTGTATATTAAAATACCTATTACTCTTATCTATAACATATATCCAGAAAAAATTGATATTTTGGGGTGTTATGGGAGAATAAGAAATGTTTAGTTTTCCTCTAAAGAAACAGTTATATGTGATTCTTCTATCTATAGATTATTAATATTATACATTGCTAGAATTCCAAATTTGAAGTTAACCGAATTTGCGACTTTTCAGAATAGATTTTTCGTTATGCCATAATGGTTTCCTTCAAACTTAAAATGCCAACTGCACAGATATAAACGTATCATTTTTATTTGAATTAGTTTTTCCAAATAATTAGCATTGTGTTAATTTAAGATTTTTCACATATTAAAATCCCCTATTAAAGGTCCATTTTATGAGCAGAAATATCTGTTGCCTAAGGTATATCTATTATTCATTTGTTAAATATGGATGGTAAGATGAACGAAGAATTAGTCTTTATAATTTTGTGATCCAGGGACTTGAAGTTGTTTAGGGCGAATTAGTTACTAACAGTCCTCTATCTCTCATTAGCTTATGTTTGCTTAAACTAGATTAAATTAGATTGTGGAGATTGACTATCAAGCCTACGCCACTTGGCACCCACCCAGTAGACCCTCTCCAGTCCTACCTATTTAATTAAACTGGAATTGGGGGAGAGACACCTGAGTGATCCTTGAAGGTAACCACCACTTAGAGTACCCTCTCAAGCTCTCTCTGTTTTATTAACTTAGGAATTCTAAGAAAGATTCTTGACCCTTGGGTGAATTTTGCAGGCGTCCGTTTCTCCTTTCCAAAGAGTAGAAATCTCAGCCAAACAAATCCTTCACACACTGACACAGCACGTGCAATGTGTTTCTTCTTCCTTCCTGACAAAACCTGCATAGGCTTGTTAAGTCTACAGTAGCCACTAAGAAGGCCCACAGACATCCTTATGACCGCACGGCTTTGTTGGAATAATTCTCCAGTAAACCTGAACGAGTGAGCTATTAATAAACTTTTTTCGCCTGCCTCCATCTTTTTACGCCTGCCTCTTGGCTTGGGGTTTTACCCACCATCATATCAATCGTGCATCAAGGCTCTGATGGCTGCACTCCTTAGACATTTTGCAATGCCGCAGAAAGATACAGGTCTCATGAGAATTATAATAGCTCCTCGTGGGCAAGGCGATCTGCTGCCTCATTGCCCTTATAACCTGAATGTCCGGGTACCCAAGCTATAAAAACCTCATTTTGGCTACTAATTTCTATGATTGTTTGTATACCCAAACAATTGATCTCATACCAGCCTCGAATTGACTGATACGAGCTACTTGCTCGCAAAGCCGCCAGGCTATCTGAGTAAATAACGACTCTGGAGTTTTATACTCCTCATTTCTTTTTTTATCTCAGTAGCGCATCTAGCTCTGTCTGAAAGAATGTGGCTAGCTTACCTAGGCATACCGAGTTGTGTCACACGTCGGTTTGACCCCGTACCTACTGGTTCCCACTCCTTCTTCCATCCTGAAGCCGTCCGCGTACCACAAGAGTTAGTTGGCTGTCTACTTAATCTACTTAAACTAAGAATGATACATTGATATGAAACAAGACCTAAACACCATGTATAAATATATGTAATGATTTCCTGTGATTTCCGCGTTATTTCAATTCAAACAAACAGACAAATCCCAATAAAGTGTTTTATTCATCAAAATAATTTTAATATTTGATGAAGCAGCTAATTATTATAAATATTTTACTTTTATGATATTTTCACATAATTTATGTCTTTTGTATAGACAAATTCAATTGAAGATATTGATCGGATAAAAGCTATAAAATAGTGTTAATTCAAATTTAAATCAACTGTAGTATTTTTACAAAAATGTAATAAAAAAAAAATAATAATAAACTGGCATTGGTTAAAGTGCTTTTAATTATTGTGGAGCCTTAATTGAATCGGGGCTACTTGTCAGGGCCACTGAAGGCGGAAAGCGAAATATTAATGAAATGTAACAGACTCTTTTAAATGTTGTTTAGGTCAGTTATATATCACGATAGAAAAAATATATCTATGAATCTATAAAGTAATAGAAAACAAATTTATTTCATGGCCTTTATTGTCCGGTAACAAATTTTATATATTTTTTAACGGTTTTTATATTTACTTTTATCGTTAGACAAAAGAACTGTCGTCATCGTGGGTTTTTGTCAAGTCCTAGAATTTATTTTCATCTTTAAATTCACAAAAGTAGGTCCCTTGAAGAAAGCGTAATGTCGCAATTACGCTTAAATCAATTTCCTCCAAAATAGGTTTTGGTTAAAAGCGACAGGCCTCTGCTTGTACAATTAAAAAAAAAAAGTAATCGTTAATTTTTTCATTTTTTCCACTCAAAAAATACTGAACGGTCTTTGATAAGTTTTTGCAAATATGTAGCCGAAATTGAAAAGGCAGAAACAGTGTTTTTGGAAAAAAAGGTTAATCGAGCTTGGTTTAAAATATCATCATTTAGATAGTTTAATACTGATTGCCGTCTCACGATTGTTTGATTTATCCAAATTAGCGCTTATGAACCAAATGTGATGGGACTATGCACGTCCAATAATAACACTTATTCCCAAATAAGTACCAGTTAGCGTACCTGTTTGATTAGAAGTATTTTTGATGGATTCGATTTATATTCTAGGCTGGTTCATCTTCTTAGTGCGGTCTCCTTGGTTGATTTTGATTTTCCAGAGTTCATTCTAGAGTTTCAACCTTTTTCTTAATTACTTAATCCACTTGTTTTTTAAGGACTTAAACTCTAAAATTCCCCTTTTAGTAAATAAATACTGAAATGTTCGGAAACATCATTATTTAATACTTTTCCCTTCTTTTTTAAAAAGCAATCACAAATTTTTTAAGGTTAGAAAGAAAGTACCCCAACTAAAACAGAATCGTACTTCAATTCAATTTCAGATTTTTGAATTCTAAGACTGCTTTACTCGACGATGGGATTGGTGCATTAACGAGATGAGAATGAGTGATGACTCCAGTCTTTTCATATATATTGTTATGTATAGACCATTAGATAAAAACGTTTTTTTTTTTATTCAACGAACCTTATTACATGTATCTCTGCTAAATAGATGAAATCTGAATTACCTACTTTCTACAGCAGCAAGAGAAGGTCTGTAAAGTTAAAAAAATTCAGGTATATTGTTTTCTGTTGTATATTTTAGTCATAAAAGGAGTCCAGAAGATTTCTTTCTTGTTTGACCTAAGGAATCCTCCCTCCTCAAACAATCGTAATGCATTTAAGTTATCTATGTCATTTGCTTATCGACCTCATAAGCACCATTTTATGCTCATTGATCTTTTGGGAACTTCTGGATAAAGCCCATGTATAGTAACCGGAATTAATGTGCCGTAGAAGATTGCTTGTTGTGCCATTCTCAACTGTTAGTGTAGCAACTATCATCGTCAGGTTTTTAAGGTCTTCAAAAAGCTTTATAAAACGATTATTCTCTTCTAGTTGTAGTAGTTTTGGACATCTTCTTCCAAAAGAGTTTTATATCGGCAGATTTATGAAAACCTGTAGTTCTCTAAATAGCCTTAGATGACACTAGTTTAGACAGTAACCATATAAAGAAGAGGAAGGTCAAACACAATACACCAGCAATGTAAAAATCATTTATTAGAAAGAATTACAAAAAATTCATTCTTGCGGGGGGACTTATATTTTTCTGTCATTAAAACTAACTGTAGCATCTAGCTAGAAAAATATTATAAAGGATTATTCATTCAGCCTAATCTTATACATATAGACTGTTACACGTACAACTTTGATGTTGTAATAAAAAAAAAAAAAAAATAATTATTTATAAATAGGCCACGATGTTAATGGTATACAGGTTTGTATTTAATTGAGTACTGATAGAGGAAGGTTGTAGAGTGTGGGTCTGCAAAACTATGTCAAGGGTGATACTCCCTGAACTTGCTACTAGTTTCGGCCGGCGGACGCCTCGACCCTCCAACATTTTATGTAACCTTCGCCAGTACTAACCTTCCCAATGATCCCACTCACTTAACTGTTGAAGGTACCTTAATTGTCTGTAATACCACTCCTTTATCTGTAATTGTTAAAGTAAGCCGTATGAACATGATTTATTCATTAGTGGATATAATAATATTAATTAATATGCTAGAAAAAATTTTACATCTTCCAAAATAAAACAATTCGTTATTTTAATGGTAAAATTTTGAATAAACAAATTTGATTTTTTTTATTATTAATTTAATAAAAATTGTAAGCGATAAGAAAAAAATGAGGCAATAATTTATAGAACTAACTATTATCATAATAAAAATATTTAAACTGTCTTTCACAAACTAATTATATAAGCACTTGTTTGCAATTAGACACGGTTTTCCATCCACACTCCTAGCCCTTTATAAACCTTGCCACAACCTATTTCCTTAACATTTGGTGGTGATATATTACAAGTTTTTAAGAAATTCAAAAAGGAAAAAAATATGTTGTAAATACATTTCTTATGTAACATTTTCATATTTGACAGTTTTATGTACGATATATATTTTTTTTTTAATTTTAATATTTTATTTTATATTCATATTTTATTTATTTATTTTTTATATTTGTTTTTTCATATATTTTTATGGTTTATGGTAAAAAAAAAAAAAATTATTTTCTGATCGAACCTCAATATCCATTTTTACAATATCAAATATAGTGGTCTTATCGAACATCGAAAACATAGCTATTTTACTTATATCGTTTCTGTTTGTATTTGAAATGTTCCAATTGAGTTTCTGGTAAGTTGGTTTTTGTCTTAGATGGATTAACACTGCTAATGTAACCTCTACAGATAGAAATATATTCCCTATTAAAAAGGTGACGTTACAAATAATGTAATTAGTATTTTTTAGTACTACTGAGGATGACCTAATTAGGGTTAAAACGTCCATTTTTTTTTTTTTTTTTTAATATTAAAGACCAGGAGAAATAGTCAGTAGTATTACTACACTGTTTATTACATTCATTTAGATTTATCATGTTTATTTGGGACATTATTCTAGGAAAATTCATTTTAGAAGTTTCTTGGGAAACTTAGACTTTTCTCTAAAGTGCTATTTTAGTCAATGAAGTTTTCCGTTTTCTAGGATTTTCTCAGCGGCGGCACGTAAAATTGGCCCATTGGTTGGTGCTGCATGACTAAGAACGGAACATATATAAATTCAACTCAATTTAATATAAAAATAAGAAAACATGAATATTTTTCAGATATTTTCTGTTATACAAAAAAGCATGATTTCTCTAGTAACTAATATATAAACAAAATTCCTCTTACTAGGAATAAGAGAAATTAAAAAAAAATTAATTTATTTGTATACAAAACCCAATCTTCGAGTTTTTTAGCTTCACAAACATTTGTTGAATAACATTTTCATTAAAATTATTAATTTGAGAAATCATGTACTAACATGCTATTGGCTGAATTATAATATTAGAAATGGAACGACCTTAGCTTTTTATTGCAATTTTTTTCGGATAACGTCAATTAAAAAAAAAAACCTATCTTGATAAACCTATAAAATAATATTTATTTTATTGTATATTTTTTATTCTATAAAAAATAATACTATTGAAGGAAAAAAAAAAAAATGTTACTGTTAAAATATTAACAAACACAATAAAAATATATTTAAAAAAAAAATATAACCTATTGATCACTAATAATTATAATCAACGCTGCCCGGCTAACAGCTACAATAACACTAGTTGGGTCACCTTTTATTAAGGCAAACAAAGCTTGTCTAAAATAACCGAATAGACTATTTTTTTTTGGATAGTACGAATTGGGCAGCGTCAACATCATAGGAACGCTTGATGAAATTATTCTTTAAAGACATTTTCCGTGGAAGCCTGCTTCATTTTGTGGTCATCAACCAGGTTTCGGGCGTTCGCCCATCTTCTGGATGCGTTTTTGCAGACAGTGTGACAACACAGACTTGCACAGAGCAAATTTAGTTTACACATTCATAGCGTGTGAATATGTAGTAAGTGTGAATTTGTAAATCTGTGCAAGTCTGTGTTGTCACACTGTCTGAAAAACGCATCATGAAGATGGACGAACGCCCGAAACCGGTCGATGACCACAAAATGAAGCAGGCTATCACGGAAAATGTCTTTGAGGCTTTTCCAGCTCTGCGGAACCAACCACCACAACAAATAATTGTTTTTTTTAAAAAAAAAGGGATTTATTAATGGTATTTTTATAATAATTATGCAAAGATTGTGATTAATATTTTTTATCATAAATTTTAAAATTAATTTTTATAGTTATTTTCTGTGGGTGCTGCAGTGTCGCAGTGCTTATAAGTGTACACCAGCTGCCACTGGATTTTTCTAAACTTGGTGTGTTATCCTATACATTTGGTTTAACATTTCTTTTTTGAGAAATATATTTTAGAGTTGTTATGGAGACTCTGGGTTTTCAAGCTTCACTTGACAATATCGTCTTATTGTAATTTATGTTCCCCTACATATATAATGTTGAAATCAAAACATTTAATAAAACTTCTAAATTTGAAAAAAAATTGGTCAATTATGTAAAATGCATTAAAGAAAATATTTGCTCTAGTCGATTGTAAGCGCATGTTCTCTGCGCAAGAATAACACGCAAAATCGTGAAAACGTTTCCATAGCGCACATTTATCTTATAATCCGAAACTAGTTTTTATTTTTTTTATTTTATTTTTTTTATTTTCTAGTAAATATAACAATAAAAAGGATGATGATTTGTGCTTGTGTGGTGAAAGTGTGTAGAATATATATATTTAGGAACAATGTTTTCTTTGTTTGGAGATTGTTGGTGTTTAAAAGAATTATTATATAGTTTGTATAATATGAGATATTATTATAGCCATGACATAACAATACTTTGTGCAAAGATGACATTTTACTAGCCAGTTATATGATGTACGACAATACCTAGCATTTTGTCCTCGTAATAACATTCACCTTATCTTTAAGTTATTCTCAGGTACTGCACAATTAACACTTAAATTTATATCATAATTTCACTATTTATTTTCTGTCATAAAATATGATTGTGTCTTATATTATAAGAATGAGTAATATGCTTACATAATGTGGGACATTCACACATTATATTTAATCTTATATTTCTTACATATGTAAATTTTCAAATCTAAGAAATAGATATAAAAATAACCGTGGACCCTTCATTGGTAAGTACCTTAAACAAAATCACCCTAAAGATTACTTTTTCTTGTATTCAATAATTATTTGTTGTGGTGGTTGGTTCCGCAGAGCTGGAAAGCATCAGAGACATTTTCCATGGTAGTCTGCTTCATTTTGTGGTCATCTTCAGGATGCGTTTTTCAGACTGTGTGACAGCATTTTGGACAAAAATGGAGTGTGTAAACTAAATTTTCTCTATGCAAGTCTGTGTTTTCATACTGTCTGAAAAACGCATCCTGAAGATGGGCGAACGTCCGAAACCGGTCGATGACCACAAAATGAAGCAGGCTAACACGGAAAATGTCTCTGATTCAATAACTATGTTTGAGAATTATTTCAAAATGGGTTCAATACTTAACTGTAGAAATTTTCCTTATACATTTCGATAACCTGCCCCCAGCTACATTACATACCAATATAATGGAATCAATCACCATCAAATTCATTACAAAAAAGCTGGACTCATAATCACATTAGCAGCCGCAGCAAATACCACTTCTAAGCCTCCATGCGCATGTTAACTACGCATTACTTTCCCTGTCACGCCCACTACAATGTATTGGCGAATTAGCTTCAATTTCAACAGCGAAACTTCCACCTAAAAAGTTGTTGGAGAAACTGTATAAAAGCCGATTTAATCAATCATTCGCCAAATCAATTTTTGACGAGTTAACCAGTCTCAACATCAACCTTCTAGCTACACACAAGCTAACCTACTGTTAGAACTAGCAAGAGTCCTTCTAACTAGCCACATCAATCTTCGACTCATATCAGCCAAAGCTTCCATTTTATATCACTCTTCGCTCGGTCGCTGTATCAGAGGATACACTCTTCTCTCCTTACGCAGCGAAACATTATAAATTAAAGCAATAAAATAAAAGCAAAGCAAATATAAATTGTGAATGAAATGCGAGTTGGTGTGTGCATCAATCACCATTCCACCACCACAATCTGCACCAATCAACTGTTACCATTATTCTGATATCCAAATCTCCTCTCCCATTAGTATTTCCTTGTCCCCATTATAGTCTATTTTACCATTAAAGTATTGAACCAAAAATTTAATTTTGAATAAAGATTAAATCCCTATTCATACAGGAACCTCCTCCCTGTGCTATATTGCTTAACGTAGTCCATAATGATCTATGTCATGGCACCCAGTTTTTAGAAAACTTTCTCCAATGCATTCTTTTCAATCAGCTGTAGATTTCCGGAGTCGTGACTAATATGTAAACTTTGCCAATGTATACGATTTCCATACTAATTACAAAAAACAGATTGGCTAAAATGAAAAAAGAAATTACTTACTTATTTAATTTCATCAAAAGGAATAAAATGTAAATATCAGGTGGAAATTGGAGGCTCTCATTTCACCATACTTTACTACATAAATACTTAAATTGACTAATCCTGTATAACAGGACAATATAATGTAACACTCAACAATTAAAGACATTAACCTTGATATATTTGAGAAATGTTCTAAAATACTAATAATCACTAAAGAAAAGGATGAGCGATGGAGAAAAATCTGAGTTGATTGCCCATTTGGAAAAAATATCATTGTAGACCAATTGAAAAGAAAAATGATTGGATTATACCATCAGTAAAATGGCAATTAAAGGATGATGGTGCTAGTAGTAATTTTTTAACTATCAAAACATTTGATTCTTATTCCCTCATTAAAAAAATTTGTTTATGAAAGCAAAACTAGTGATTAAATTAAAATAATAGAGCCTTTCACTTTTACAAGGCACATGCAATGTCATTTTCACACCTTCCTGGCAAAATTTGCTAAGACTACCCACCGACAACATTTTCAAAAAAAAAATTCAAATTGCAGTTCTCTCAAATTGCCTGTATCGAGTACGATCGTAAAGTCTTCTGGAGTAATTCTGAAGTAAATTTAGGCAAAAGTTATAAATATCAATTTTCTTCCTTCTCCAACCAGACATCTCCTAATTTCAATTCTTAAATATATGTTCTTATCGGCTAATTGGTTGCAATTAAGAAATGTCTTCTTCGAAAGGGAATGTTGAAATGCTCTATTAGCGAAATATTCACTGTCTCATTGTCCTTTTGCCCTGAATGGTACTCAAACGAAAGAGATCTGATTATATCTCTCCAGACTCGTAAAGATGTATACAAACAAAGCTTTGAATTGATTTGTTAGATAATAATAGCTCTAAAAGCAGCGTAACTATCTGAAATGATGATGACTCGTGATTTAAGATGTCCGTTTTGAATATAGCTATAGTAGCTAGCTCTAGCAGAAAGTTGACAGAGACTAGTTTATCTATCCTTACGATTTTATTATATCTCAATTTAACTACCAACTTTCTTCTTCGTCCGGTTTGAAAATGTCTATGTGGTTAAGATATTTTGGCGTTTTTATTCGGAAGCTCTTTTTGTGGAATACTCTTCAATGTAAGAGGAAGTGTGTGTACAAAATACTGACAAAATGTTCAGTGATTCTTTTCTTTCTCGAAACGTAGTGTATAAAAACTGGACACAATTTATCTCTGCCAGGTTATCCTAGACATGTTTTATTTTTTTAATTAATCCATTCTGTGTTTTCAATTTTATGTATTTCTATATTTCAATTAACAATCGACGGTTACTTAATCTTTACTGACCAAACAAAATACATGTGTATTATTACATTATTCTATTAACATTTATTAATATTTTAGATAGGACTAAACAATTATTATTATGCTATCTGATTGTTTACTTTGAAGGATGTAGAACTCCTTATAACAACAAGTTAATCTATTACCTTTACACGTAACTAAGAGGTCCTTTTTAAATGCCATGGTCATTTAAGAAATGATGGCATTGGAAGTTTCTTTTATATTTATAGTGTACCTATTTATTTTATACCAATAGTTATAAAATATTTCAACTATTAGAAAAATACAATATATTTATTGTAATCCCGTAACAATTAATTTTTTACATTACCAAATTTTTAAATAATTCATTTTTACATATTGCATGTAACCTTCTAGTAATTGTATTTAAATATATTATATTTTAGCCTTAAAATATGATTATATGATTTCATTTTTTTTTAATATATTTTATGGCGTCAACTGCTGGGTTTAGCCATATTTTTCGCCCTACAAATCTGTAGAATTAATGATTATTATAAGTATGCGTATGTGCTTATAATATTTTCATTAATTTCCTGAATGTCTTCTTTATTTTTATTTTCATGCTCAGTAATAAATAATATAATATAACTGTATTAATACTAGATGTATACAGCATATATACAATGAATACTACCGTACCTATAAATACGTTCATTCTAATAAATACATCCATTCTAACGACGATCAAGCAACCTAATTGTAAAAGTGGGTGGAGTATAATGGTTATTCCTCGCACCTTGCGTACTTAAAACTAGAAAAAAGCTATGTACACTATTTACATATTTGCCAGGGTTATAATTCCCGGCTCAAATCCACCCCTCTAAAAATCAGTGGCTCCCGAATTAAAAACAAAGTGCAGGGAAGTTTTCCTCCACAATCAAATCCTCCAAAAGTTGCTACTACCTCTGTTCGGTATTGTTCCCCTCCAGACCATTCTCACAATCTTTTATTCCTATAAAAATTAAAATCTAATTACACTATCATTTACAAGCTAGTGGGATTGCAGTAGTCGATAATCCTACAATCCCTTTCTACTTAACCTACAGAAACTATCAAACAATACTCTTCTATGCAAATAAATGGTTTCCATACTAATTCTTTTATTCTTCTAACTACGAGTATATAATCTATAAAACTCCTCTAAACATTCTCAATGCCTTTAAGAAACTAATCACTCCTTTTAACTTATTAATTTTACTTTCTCTTACTCCTAGGAAGAGAAAGTATTTAATCGTGTCAAATTTTCGATATCGAGTTTTCACCGGAATCTTCCGTTTTTATATCCCCTGAGTCCAAAAAATGTGGTTTTTTTAGAAAAGGTTCTGTGTATGATGTGTGTGTGTGTGTGTGTGTGTGTGTGTGTGGTGGTGGTGTGTACGTGAACAGATAGCTCAAAAACGAAAAACCGCAGAAAATTCAAACTTTATATTCTGCTTAGGTATCACCATGGAATCTGACAGTATGTTATCTGTCAAAATTACTCAACCTGAAGTTCCACTTTAATAGTTGTTTTTAGTTGTTTTTTTTTTTTACTTTTTTGCGATTTTCTCAAAAACGGCTCCGACGATTTTCTTTAAAACTTGGTATATCAACTACACATACAAAGAGCTAAACTTTTATTTAAAACATTTCTCTGGGAAAATTCATTTAAGGGTACTTTAGGGGAGGTATGGAGTTACGGTTTCCTCTAAAATGCTATTTCAGTTTATTATACAATTCTGTCATCTAAATAATGTTAATTGAAATTAAATATGTTGTTGAAATTCCGAGTTTGAAAAAATCGGATGACCAGAAGTGCGTTTAATTTACTACTTTACTAAATAATTTTTTCACTTTTTTGCGATTTTCTCAAAAATGGCTCAAACGATTTTCTGGATAGAAAAAATTTTACATCTTCCAAAATAAAACAATTCGTTATTTTAATGGTAAAATTTTGAATAAACAAATTTGATTTTTTTGATTATTAATTTAATAAAAATTGTTAGCGATAAGAAAAAAATGAGGCAATAATTTATAGAACTAACCATTATCATAATAAAAATATTTAAACTGTCTTTCACAAACTAATTATATAAGGACTTGTTTGCAATTAGATACGGTTTTCCATCCACACTCCTAGCCCTTTATAAACCTTGACACAACCTATTTCCTTAACATTTGGTGGTGATATATTACAAGTTTTTAAGAAATTCAAAAAGGAAAAAAATATGTTGTAAATACATTTCTTATGTAACATTTTCATATTTGACAGTTTTATGTACGATATATATTTTTTTTTTAATTTTAATATTTTATTTTATATTCATATTTTATTTATTTATTTTTTATATTTGTTTTTTCATATATTTTTATGGTTTATGGTAAAAAAAAAAAAAATTATTTTCTGATCGAACCTCAATATCCATTTTTACAATATCAAATATAGTGGTCTTATCGAACATCGAAAACATAGCTATTTTACTTATATCGTTTCTGTTTGTATTTGAAATGTTCCAATTGAGTTTCTGGTAAGTTGGTTTTTGTCTTAGATGGATTAACACTGCTAATGTAACCTCTACAGATAGAAATATATTCCCTATTAAAAAGGTGACGTTACAAATAATGTAATTAGTATTTTTTAGTACTACTGAGGATGACCTAATTACTACTTTACTAAATAATTTTTTCACTTTTTTGCGATTTTCTCAAAAATGGCTCAAACGATTTTCTGGAAACTTCCTAGATAAACTAAACATACAAAGATCTACAACTTTATAACATTTCTCTGTCAAAATTCATTTAAAGGCACTTTTAGGGGAGAGGTGGGGTATTGTTTTTTTCTAAAATGCTGTCATCGTTGATTATACAATTCTATCATCCAAACAGACTTAATTAGAAATAAATAGATGGCCAAAATTCCGAATTTCAAGAAAATTAGTAAACCGGAAGGGCGCTTTTACTGACAGTTTTCTACGAATTTCATCAAATTGGTACACAAACTATAAAATTGTCAATTATAATTTTGAGGACTGGAGTAAGAGAAAGTTGTGTGAGTGTTTCACACCAGATTTTTTTTATATCATTTGAAATTAATTTATAACAATAAATTCAGATTTATTTACAATTATTATTGAATTTGATTGAGAGTGTTATATTGGTTTTGGAGTTGAAATTTTTTTATAGATATATGAATATTTATTTTTCCTAGAAAGTATATTAAAATATTACAAAAAAGGTAATATGAAGGGAAAATTAGATTTATCATAAATTTATGACCCCTCCTCTAAAAGAAGTGTTTGATAATAAAAGTAATTTATTTATATAAGAAGACCTGTTTAATAAAGGAAGAATTCCTACTTGACTTCATTCCTGTTTTACAGGATGGAAGGGGTTTATTATTTTAAAAATACATATTAGGATATTCTTTCCTAATATCCTAATGTCTCTAACATCCTTTGCTTGGCTGTAAAGCCAAATCTATTGTGGCTCCCATTAGACATCGCACTTTAGAATGTACTCGTCTGTAAGGTTTATAAATGTATATGTGTAAGGGTGAGTGTGTGTGTGTGTATGTGTGTGTGTGTGTGTGTGTTTTTGTGGTGATGAGCCATAGTTAAGCCTTTGGCTACATTAAACCAAAAACTACTTGCAAGCATCCACTACCTCATGATGAATATGTCAGCATTGTTAGGCGTGCAAGATCCCCTGCAGAAGTGTGAAATGTTGTTGGTGTGATGAGTGTTGTATTGTAACGTATTGGAGCACGTGCGGTTTTGTAAAGGGTTGTATGTATGCATGTATGTTTGAAGAGAAGTAATTAGAAATAAATAAGAAAACAGTGCTAGATTAAATTATATATATTATTTTTAAAGAAATTTAAATACCTTTCATCAGATCACAACAATATGCTTAGTAAATCAATTATTTAGCTAGATTAAATGTTAAACTCTTATAACTGGCACTGAAGTTAAGTGAGCGATTCCTGATACAAAATGGTTCTGGTTCAATGTCTAATTCAGACTGTCCTGTTTTAAAGCAGAATTTAGATTGTCTCTCTTGAAAGAATGCTTTCTCTTCGTAGTTCAAATCCTCCCCTGTGAGAAGGGGTAAAAAGACAAATGTGAGTAAGTTCTATGAACTTTTCTGTAACGGTGGTCTTCTAGCTGGGTTTTACCTTTTTTGCTAACCAACTTGTATTTTTCTCTCAAATCATAATTTTCTTCAAATTATATTTATAAATACTTTCTGGCATCCATTACAAGTGGCTTGTCCACTATTAACCAAACACCTAGTCCATTCTTACATATATAACAAATTGATTATATTTTTATATCCTCTTTATGATAAAAAATTCTTGATAATCTGCGTTCATTTCTAATATCTTATTTATTTACTTATTATGTAAAAAAAAAAATAAAAAAAGTAGTAATGAGATATAATAATATATTTTGCGGCACTTCTTTTAGAGTTATGATTATATGACGTATATTTATTATAAATTAGAAAGTTGTTGATTTTTTTTTTCTTTTTAGTTCTTCGATAATTTGACATTTCACTATATTATTTAGGATTATGCAATAGATCTACTATAAAGCCTTCTATTACTCCAGCAAGGATATGTTGTTATTTGAATGTTGATAAAGCAAGCAAACATGTTATCCTATGTTCTGATATGGAATAGCTATCTTATTAGGTAGGTTGCTATGTTATTAGGTATGAAATTCCTTAATATGAATCTCATTTTAATGGTATGTTCATAATAAATAATAATTTGAAATCAACACAGTCTATTAATACTAAAGTGAATATTATAAGAGTGTTTGAAGTTTCTATATCTTCTTTTACAGACCTTCTTCAGGAAGGCTACTGTCCAGCGAGGACAATATAAAAAAATATCTAAATACAAACTTATCCAATTTATCTGGTACTTGTTTAATTCTTTATTAAAGAACTTTCTAAACGGCAATCTTCTTATCAATATGGGTTGCTAAGTTTTTAGTGATATTATCAGTTTTAAATATTTTTTTAAAAACCTTTATCAAACATGAAATCGTGCTTTTCTGTTTTTCGATCTTAACGGTTACTATTGAATATTATTCAACTATTCTATATTTTTTTGTTGTGTAACCACAATATATAGATTTTGGAGTGATGAAAATTCTAGAATTGTTGCACATTCTAAGATCTGCTAGCAATAAACTTGTATGTCTTTAGAATGTGCAAAATATTCCATTATGGTAGATTGTAATTATGGGATTATGAAGAGAGATGGTTAAATATGCAGAAATAATAAATTGATGAAGGGACAGACAGTTTTATTAAAATTTACAATAACTACTCCAGAGTATTCATGTTTGGCATGTTCCAGATTATGATGTAGGAAACGAAATGCTTGTTGTTTTATAAGCGATCAGAGAAGATATCTCGCTATGATCTGTGTGCACTATTTTTCTACGATAATTCACCATCGAGCAAACGAATAGATGATGTATTAGACATTCAACCACTATTCTTTCTTCTTCTACCAGTTCAACGCGTGAGATGTTGCCTGTATTTACTCCATCACTCCAGTTTCCCCATTCCTTTCACTTCTCTCGCCTTTTGCTCTTTTTCCTTCCAGAAATAATGAAGAAAAGAAATTTTATTTGGATTTTTCTGTGTAAAAAAAAATATTATGAGGCAAATTATTAACCCTTTATGTGTCATTTATCCGCTTCAAGCAGAAAAAGACATCATCTGACTGTTTGCCTGAGGCGCTAATAACATTTGTTGTTTCGTCAAAATGGCCGAGGGAATTTATATCAAATTTTGCTTCTTTTAGTCTAATTTGAATTACAAACCAAATGAGATGTATTACGTGGTACGAGGTTCGATTCCCGATCATGGTCTTGGATTTTATTTGATATGTTAATGTTAATTTGATATGTTAATTATTAATGTTAATAATAATAATAATAATAATAATAATAATAATAATAATAATAATAATAATAATAATAATAATAATATAGCAAAGTATGTTTCTTATCCGCCTCCGGCCACGACATCTGTTGACATACTGATTGGACGTAAAACCAATCTGAAAAATAGGCATTACTTTACATATGCAACTTGAAGCGTAATATTATCAAGTAATACACTAAATTATAATAAATCAAAATCATATTTTGGTCTACTTGTAGCTACATTTCTATTCGCTTTAACGCCACACAAAAATTGTGTGCTTTAGAGTGGTCTGTTTGAACTTGGTAATGACCATTCTATGAACATCTCCATTAATCTCTATAGTATCAAAGAACATTTCCGTGGTAGCCTGCTTCATTTTGTGGTCATCGGACGGTTCGGGCGTTCGCCCATCTTCAGGATGCGTTTTTCAGACAGTGTGACAACACACTTGCTTACAAACTAGTGTGTAAACTAACTTGCTCTGTGCAGTCTGTGTTGTCACACTGTCTGAAAAACGCATCCTGAAGATGGTCGAACGCCCGAAACCGGTCGATGACCACAAAAAGAAGCAGGCTACCACTGAAAATTCTCTGATGCTTTCCAGCTCTGCGGAACCAACCACCACCACAACAAATCTCTATAGTAGTTTCCGCTGGACAGCGATAAAATGCTCTCCAAAAATGTGATCACACCTAAGCCAGCCTAATTAGTTTGTACATAATAAGGTTTGACTTAAATTTTTATAGTAAAAATTATTAAATTAATAAAAATTAAAAAAAACAGTATTGCTATGTTTTGTTCGAAATAGATTAATTACTTTATGGTTTCAATGCTTTATGAGGTCATCCATCATCGAGCACATGTTACCCAGATAAGCGAAATGCACATGTAATGATCAATTTCAGATCAATTAGTAAATCAGTGTGAGAAAAGTAGGACAGTTTCAATGTTATGGTTACAATAAATTTAAGGAGTCGTTAAAATAATTTTTTGCGTTTCCTTTTTATATATATAAGAATGAACGCTTGTTTATATCATTTTATTTATTCTATAATTTAATGTAATAATATAGAAGAATATTGATAATGGGTGGAGCGTGTTACAAAACTAAGTTGTCGAGGAGGGAGTTGAGGTTGGTAAAGTTTGATTGGAGAAATGTGTGAGAGTGTAATCATGATGGGGAGAGAAAGAACTTGGAGTCAGTTGCACCACCACCTCTAGCAGCTGGGGGCGGCTGACCTAGTTTAGCAAGCTGGGGGTTGTTCACCCTTCAGGACATTCACCACTGCCAGCCCCTATTATCTCGCCGCCCTCTCTACTATTCTCACCATTCTTTAATACATCTCTCTGTGTGTGTATATGTCCCAAACTCTTCCATTTCCATCAGTCTCTACTGTTAATATTCTCACATATATTGGGATAATCTTTCAACAATATAATACCTCGTTATGATTGATATCTCTCATTAATTTTTCTTTTTATTTTATAACAAAAAAATGACCTTTTCTTCCGCAACTGAACCGTTATTTATTTTAAATAAAATTACAGTGAAACGTTTAACACGATACTGAGGGGACCGAAATATTTTTTCGTGTTAAAAGATGCATGTCCACTATCTTATCTATCTACCAATATTTTCGATGTCGTCAAATTTTATTAATTCGTTTTCCAGCTAAAATTTACAGTTGTAGGTACATATATTGACTGCCTATACTTACATATGTATGCGGTATTGTGTAGAAGTAATATATATTGTCCAACACATCATATTAGATACATAAATAATTAAATCTACATATGTATGAATTAAATAAAAAAAACACTTAAAAAA
>JAAEAF010009054.1:0-17072 GCA_011037195.1 Triatoma infestans
GTAAAAAAAAGAAATCGCTAAAAACATTTTTACATTCTCTTACTCGGTAAGAGTTGCAATAATACCTAAAATGACTACAATTCTACATGAAAATAGTTAATATAATTCTGTATAAAATGACAAATTTTCTTTAAACTCGAATATAATTTTCTTAAAACTTCGGTAGATCTACTTCTGGCAGATATTTACCGTGATATTGCCGTGATTACATTAGAGAGCAGTAGAGAGCCAGAAGTGGGAGAGATACGAAGTTTTAAAGGAAATCTTTAGTAAAATCGCGAAAAACTAAAAAAAAAAATTTGAAGTCCTACTTCCGGTTGAAAAAATATTCGAAAATATCTCAATTTCTATAATTTGACAGGAACCAATACTTCCTGCTATCAAGGAGTTGGAAAAAGTAAAAATGAGTGTGATAGTGAATCGTCTGTGTCTGTGTATTTGCGTGTCTGGTATCTGAATGCGCCAACAACATATCTCAAAAAAGAAAATTTGGAGGAATCTCAAACTTGATTACCGCAACTGTCATGAAATTTTCAAGTAAAATCCATCAACCAAAACTGTGACCTTACTGAATGTTTTTTTTTCTCCTGATTTTCTCAAAAACCCTCCGATTTTTTTAAAACTTCCTGTACTATTTACACACATATGTAAATCAATACCTACCTCTTAAAGTTGGTGTAAGATTTGCCCGGGAAAATTGATTTTTGGGAGTTCTGGGTTAAGAGTAGGACAGAAATAAATAAGAGTTTCGGTGGGGAATATTCAGGATATTCGAAGTCTAGTTCCTTTTCCTTCCTTAGGTCTTCAACCTTTCGTGGAAAGGTCATTTGAGTTTTAAAACTTGCTTTCGCTGGTTTCATTGTTTTCCAGTACTAAACTTTTAGTCTTCGAAGCATCTCTCTTCCATGTTAAATGACGCTACTTCTCTTCTTATTTATGCTGAACCCTTTCGGGTTTTTTTTTTTTGGGTCTGTTGATTCAGGCGCTATAGAAGAAGTAATTCACTTCCATAATCTATGGTGGGACAAATATAATTTGCATGAACTAAAGATATAACTGGATATTCCAAAGAATAACATAGATATTGTATATACCTATGTTGCAACCCCACATTTTGTGTCCTTAATTCTTTTTAGTATAGTTAGCCTTCGTTCACCTTCCTAAACAGTCAGTCCGTATACTTCCCCCCAACTTAATTTTCTGTCAAGAACTATTTCCAAATACGTGACTGCATCAGTTTCTTTGATCAGTTGTAGACTATATTTAAGTATTACATGATATGTCTTCCTTGACAAAGTAAATCATTTTGGCTCTGGTAAATTGTACTGAAAATGAGGGGAAGGAATTTTAACGTTTCAGCACCCTTTGAAGCTTCTAAAAGTCAATTTTCTTGAGAAAAAAAAAATGTTTCAAATAAAAGTTGTGATTATCTACGTAATTGGTATGCGAAGTTAAAAGAAAATTTTTCAACAATTTTTGAGAAAATCTTGAAAACTGAAAAAAAACAGTTTAAACTGTGTGACGAAATTGACCGGAACTTTAGGATGCTGGTATTTAAATGGAAATATCAAATTTGTGATCCCTAAAATTGTACATTTTAGTGATATTTTATTCACATATTCACACACTTAAAACCATTCACTAAAAAACATTTTTGTCGTATTCAGTATCACAAAACTAGAATTTCCCCATGTGAAATCTCAATTTTTGAAAATTTGACATATAGTAGTTAGAGAAAGTAATAAATATAAATAATGTTAACGAGAGAGGGGGGGCTAATCATGGCCCAATTCTGTCCGCCCCAAGCAGCACATGGCACTCAGAGTTCCGCCTCCAGTTGAATACTGGTGGCGCTGGTAGCCTGGCTGTTACCCGCCAGTCATCATACACTTGCCACTATCTCTTGCTGCCATATTTTAGTGCCGCCCCACTCTCGCCTCCACTATGTCCCATATCGTTCTCTAAACCTGCCCAACAGTTCTAACACCTATCTCACTATAAACCCCTGCTTCATCATTTTTTTTCTTTTTTCTTCTTTTTTTTTTGCCGAAAAACCATGCGTCTTTCTCTCTACAACCGTCAGACTATCCTTCTAAAAAAAAAAAAAAAGCTATAGAAGTGGAAAGCCTCTCAAGATAAATACTAAAAAAGCTCTTCCATTTCTTTCTAGCTTCCCAAACACAATACATCAACTTTACTTTGGTAGGCTCCATAAGCTATATACACTTTTTAACTGTAGTAATATGATAAATCTCCCTTCATATTTAGGGTATTCTATTCCAGCCTTTATGCCGGTTTCTTCCACCCATCTTACTTAAAGTTTCATTAATTTTTTTTTTTTTTAATATATTTTATGTGCAAACTATATAATTGAAATTTTTGTAAAAAGGTTTCCTTAAGATTGGAATAATAATAATACTTTACTTTAACAAAAAGTAAAAAGGTAAATACGAAGTATTGAAAAAACATTATATTCGACATGGCGAGAGCCGGCTGCCAGAGTTTACTATAAATGAAAAAAAAAAAAATCTTTCTATCTAAAATAATAAACAAAAATAATCCTAAAAATTAAGAATATAAGAACATAATAATACTATAACAAAACAGGAGAAATTTACAATGTAATTATAATACAAACAAATGTAATTAATACGATAAAAAGCAAATTTAATAGTGGAAACTAAAAAAGTTAATTAAATAAGATAAATATATTTATATAAGACAAATGATATTTATATCTCTCAACATAATTTTTCTAGGATGACTCTGTGAGCCAATCATACCTAACTCTCCAAGCGTGTCGAGGATCAGTGCACGAGGATCTGCCCGGCCGGTCAGAAAAGCAATAATTTCAACTCTGGAAAGATTTCGTTTGCCAAAGTAAAGATTACGGAATTCCGCCAATAGGGGACACTCGCCCAGAAAATGATATAATTCTTCGCGAATGTTGAAATTGCAGAGGGAGCACATTTCTACATCAGGATTTCTGCTGAGCCAAGGGCTATAATTCAAGAATAGGAGCTGACCTCTCAGTTTAAATAGCCAGCGGAGTTCAGGGTGCTTTAATTTCTCAGAGAAAGAAACCTTAAAACTGGAATAATATGTACACTGATGGAGGGAATTCTTATAATAATTAATAATTAATAATAAAAATAAAATAACCTTTCTAAATTTAGAGACTCCGTTTAGAGCCTTGAAGCCACATGACTCGCGCAGCTCAATACAGCGTAGATAATCTAAAATAACTATTCATGCCGTCCGTTGAGTTATGGGTATCAGTCAGAGCGAGGCATTCCTCCAAATGATATGCATCTGTGTGTCTTCTGTGTGAGAACGGAGACATGTTTTAAAGACTATATAGAACCTTATGCGAGGCAGGTGTTTGTTCAATTAATCCATTACCGTTAGCAGCTCGGAAACATGCTTTATCTTTAAGCTTTTCCCAACCCTTACCGCCACTAGATGGGATTGTTTATCTTTATTATACTTTTTGGAAATAGCTTTGGACTTCGCCCCGACTAGGAATGTCACGCTCATATTTGGTTGAACTTTCATTGATCCTTCCCGGGTTCATGTAGAACCGCAGATGTTGGATTTTCAAATCGATGTTTTATTAATTTAGATTTTAGGATGATCTTAAAGTTGCTTTTTTATAGCAGCAATTTTTTTACAATAGCATGTTTTATAGCAATTTTTGCCAGACACAAAAGAGATAGAAAGATCCTCATTACTTGGCCTACTTTTATTATCAGAAAAAATTAGATTGCCCATCCTTCAACGTATATACGTTAGTGTGTAACTCTTTTTGGAGATAGAGAAACCAACTTTATAGCCCTAATTAGATATCCGAAAAGATATCAATTTTTGTGGCTAACAAAACAGGGTTCATCTTCTAGTTAAATTCTATAAAGTAGCATGTGTATCGGAAGTGCTACACAAAATTCATGAGTTCCTCCTTCTACTTGGAGGCTCTGTAAACTTGCACACACACACACACAAACGTACACCTTACTTGCGCACATTTTATCGCCATAATCGCATTCCTGTTGCTAAAACAATATGGATAAAAAGAGTACAAACAAGTGATGATAAAACACAATACAATATGTTACAGTGCCGGTTTTAAGAGCCAGTCTGGTTTTGATTCTACAGCTTAGGGTAATGTAGGATCTGTTACTTTTAAAATATTTGTATATATTTCAAAAATAGTATTCATTTGTTTACGATAATAATAAAAAAAATTATTATTTAATTGAAAAACTTATATTCCAGTTCACATTTGAAAAATTACAGTATTTTATATGCTCAGTTCAATTTTGTTTACAAAATTCTCATTTCATTCTAAAGTTTTTCCGGACTTTTAAATATAGATTTATGCTCTACATTTTAGCGCATGCTAGCCATTACTTTCCAAAATGGATGTTATAAAATATTGTTCAATAAATAGAATGATTGTAGGAATCTGCCTCGGCTTGTGCATTGCTAAAAGAAACAAAATCAAATATAATGCGTTTAATATCGAACGACTGACACATAAGTGAGGTCAGTCAAGGTCATCTGTCCAAAGAATGGCAGGCAATAAAGTGGTGTATATCCGATAGTTGATGGCATAGTCATCTATAGCTCGACGCTGAAAGGCATAAGAGCTTAAGACAAAAGAAGAAGAACAAGAAGAAGAAGTATGGAAGATAAAGCTACAAAAATTTCATTAATAAATTTGCATTACTATAAATTTCATGCTAAATTAGTTGAATTATCAATTTTATTTATTATTTCTTTCATTTGAATTTCCAGGTTAATTTTTAGCATTAATATCCAGGCGTGAATTTCCAGGTTAATACGGCGTAATGAAAACTCAGAAATCAGTACTGACTGTTTCTGACTGCTTCTGACTGTTTACAAAATCTGCATCGGTATGACAGAGAACCCTACATGTCAGCAAAATTTCTCCCAGGAAAAAATCTATCCATTGGTGTGGAAAGAAATGTGACACAAGACAAGAAACGTTTACTGCCTTTTCTATTAGAACTTATCTCAAAGAGTAGAATGACTGGTGTAAAGCGTAGAAAAAAAAAATCTGGTGTGAAACACTCACACAACTTTCTCTTGCTCCACTGTAATTGACAACAAACTTTATAGTTAGTTAGTTTACAAAATTTAATCAAATTCGTCGGTGTTTTTATGGAGAAAATCACAAAAACTGAAAAACTGTACAGTAAAAATGCACTTCCGGTTTTCTGATTTTCTTCAATCTCGGAATTTCAGCGACACATTTAATTCTAATTATTAGATGAGAGAATTCTATAGAAAACTGAAATAGCACTTTAGAGGAAATCCTAACCCCATCTCTCCCCCAAAAGTACCCTTAAATGATTTTTTCCAGAGAAATGTTTCAAATAAAAACTGTAGATTTTTGTATGTGTTCAGTTACATACACACAAAACACACACACACACACACACACACACACACACACACACACAGACCATTTGCTAAAAACCACTTCCGTGGACCCAGGGGACCTCAAAACGGATATTTCCGGTGAAAACTCGATATGGAAAATTTGACACTACTTCCTCTTATTAGGAGTAAGAGAAAGTAATATAGGGTGAAACTTAACCTTCTCTTACTCTAATTAATACAAATTAATCAAGATTTTTTTTACTTTTTAATTGTAACTTGCAGTTTAGTTGGGCTGGCCAAAAAATATGGTGATAGGGATTTTGGAATTATACTTGTAAACCTAAGTGGCCTTATGTAGAACGCTCTATGTCAAAACCAACAATGCTTATGCAAATTTAAGTTTAAACTAACTGACAGGCCCCCCCCCATTACCCCTCTAAAATCAATTATTTCAGAAAAATATTTGAAATAAAAGTTATACGTTTCAATTTATGCATCAAGCATTCCATGTTTAAAGAAATTCGTAACCTCGTAATGTAAATTCGAGAAAATTCCAAAAAATTAGTAGTACTTTAGAGGAAAGCATAAAGCTACTGTCCCCTCTCCTAGAACCCCCCAAAAATAAAGTTTCCTCAGAAAATGCTTCAAATAAAAGCGCGTATTTATGAGTTAGTAACGTATAAATGAATGGTATCAATGTGGGTAAGTATCATACAATGTGTAAAGAAAAGCACGAAAAACAAAATCGCCAATAATATCAGAGATATTAAACTGAGAAAGTAAACTGAATAAATAAAATAAAAACTCAAAGAAAACTTGAAGAAAGTATACTGAATTTGCTCTGTGCAAGTCTGTGTTATCACACTGTCTGACAAACGCATCCTGAAGATGGGCGAACGCCCGGTCGATGACCACAAAATGAAGCAGGCTATCACGGGAAATGTCTCTGATATCAGAGACAAATTCGCCCATCATCAGAATGTTTTTGTCAAAACAGTGTGATAACAGACTTGCATAGAGTAAATTTATTTTATACACTCAGTGTTATTCAGTGATACACGAGTGTATCAAATTTGCTCTGTGCAAGTTTATGTAATTCACACTGTTTCGACAATAACATCCTGATGATGTTGGGCGAACGCTCGAAACCACAAAAAGAAGCAGGCTATCACGGAAAATATCTTTGATGCTTTCCAACTTTACGGAACCAACCACAACAATCGCCAACAATAGATGACGTCATTGGTTTGTCAAAACAAATTTTGGTCATCTCTTTTCTTCACTAATGTATACTAACCATACTAAGAGAAGTTTAAGTACGTATATAACATAATAAATATGAAGATGATTGAATTCCAATCTTATTATGAAATATGATTTGGAGTTCGCTTCGCCAATCGTAAGTCTCGCTTATGAAAGTTTAACGAAGCTTCCTCTAGCTCATTTACATTCCCTTAACTCCTAAAACCTGCCTTTCGTAATCATTACAGGTCAGGTCTTCAAAATTTGATGAAGATTAGAGTTAAAAAATATTTTAATATATTAATTCTGTTTGTTAATCTGGTAACGCTGGATAGTTTTAAGTTATTGCATAAATTTATCAGTTTCTCATACTTTTGAAGAAAGATGCAGTTTTTTTTTTTTGCGTTGGCATTCTACCATACAGCCATTATCAGTGTGAGATGTGTGATTTGCTTTGTGTTTTATGATAAAATTATTTTTATTATTTAATATTCTACTTGTTTGCTCATCTCATCATTAATCCCGAAAAGTTGGAACCATTTCTGCTTGTGCAATCAAGACAGAAGTATTTTCAGAAAAAATAATGTCTTCTTAGCGGGAGTACGTCACTAAATATCGAAGAAGCATAAATATACAATTCTTTAAGGGAATTTGATTTGTATGAAATTGAAAATGCTTATCCATTATTTCTTTTTAGATATATTTCTGTCACATTTTAATAATTTTTAAATAATCAAATTATCATTTCTATGCACAATGCGTGTTCATTGATAGCTTGAACTTTTTATCAATTATATTGCAATTTGTTAGGAACTATTTATTAATTTACAGTACAGTTTAGTAGTTAATAATAATCTAATTAGTTGATACCTAATTTCCTTGGTCAAACCAAACAGAACTTTTTACGAAGCCCTTATAAACTGTAATAGCTGTTCCTTTAACTTATAACTGATATTTGGAGTTCATTATATAAACCACTTTAAATATATTTCTAATAAAGATGTCATTTCATTAAATAATATTGCCATTCATCATAAATTAAAAAAATAATAAAAAAAAAACAAAATCAAAAACAAGAATTTATATTGTTTATACTTATTAAAGATGAATAAATTAACATTGAAATAAAATGTAAAGTTTAACAGGACTCTATTATCAGAAATGTAATAAATTCACATTTAATGAGATATTGTATTTAAGTTGGAGGACTATCTTGCCGATAAGGGGCGTAACAGACGACCAAAGTAGGTGGTACAGCTCTCTGGAACAACAGAAATGTTTATTAATGAAATACGAGTTTCGCTTAATTAGACGAGGACAAGTGTGTGTGTGTGTGTGTGTGTGTGAGTGTTTGACTGAGAGCAAGAGAGAAAGAGAGAGAGTGAGTGGGAGAGAAGGAATCTGAGAGTTTGTTATCAGTTGGTTTGTCTATGGTAGCAGTTAACAGCGTGTTCTTAGCGGGCTCTACCAGTTGTGCCCATTGCTCCATATACTCCTCCTCCTTTTGTGGTAACCAAGCGTACGCCCAGCATGTACCAACTCCCATGCCTTAATGAAAGTAAATGAGCTGGAAACACAGATTGTACCCCGGGAATGCCTGGTCTACTTGCTGAAGATTGCTCTCAGAGTTAGTCACAAATTCTCTCTCACTCTCTCTCGCTTCGCGATTTATACGAGAGTATACACTATCTTAAAAGGTCTTCTCTCATAACTGAATCTACTGTCACCTAATTATAGAACAGATTCACACCGATTCCATAACATTATTTTTATTGCTGTTATATTTAAAATATTACCCTTTTAGTATAAATCAATGAAAACTCTTATTAGGAGAGATAAAAATTCTATCTAATAATACTTGAATATTTATTGAATGTATAGTTAATTTTTAAATTAATTTTTAACTCAAAACTTATCATTTCTAGAAATAATAACTTTTTTCTATGGTTTAGGTTTTGTTTTAATTTATTTGGGAACACTGTTGAACGTACCAATCACCTTTGAATAAGGCACTAATTATTTCGAAATGTATTGATTAATTAACTGAAATGAATCGATTAAGAGTTAAACGTGAATTTCCTTGCTCATACAATATTGAACTTTTGGCGCTACATTCCATATAAACAGACATTGTCTGCCAGATAGCGATTTATATTGGAGGTCATTTGTTCAGTGTGCAAGAGTAAAAGAGAAATGGGGCTTCTGGTGCACTTTTTGAGGACCCAATCAGATTGCAGCATTTCTTCCCACCACTCGCATTAATTATACAAACATAAAAGATGCAAAGTATGTCCGCCATTTTGTATTTGGCCATGTCCAAGTTGTAAGGAAGTAATGGAGGCTCTTTTATATAATAAAAAAATATTTCTTTCCCTTACAAAGGAACGCTTAACCAATTTAACTATATATTATAATTACGTAAGTTATTATGTGTAAGTAATTTATCCTATATATTACTAATAAAGAGCAAGTATTATGGTTTTCTCAAATTTGTCAAATTGTGTATTACCGCGGGATTCGACATGATTCACTGCCATCACTGCCAGGTTCTTTGAATTACTCCTATACTTGAACACCAACTAGTTATGTATGTCTGTGACATTTTTTTAAAAACATACTTTTAGAAAATTGGTATTGGGGGATTTTGTGGTTGGGACATCGAGCTAATTAAAATGAAATGACTATAAAATATATGGTGTGTAAGAAACACACGACTTTAATTAAATAAAATATTAATTTAATATTCCTATTAATTATTAAAAAAATGATAAATTTTCTTTAGTATTCAAATTTTGCTCATTTGTCCCAACATAATATAATGATGGCGGTGGGTGGGGACAAGTACTAACCTACTAACCCAAGCAAGTAGGGAAGAGAAGAGCGTGCCAGTAACATAGAACCAATCCGAATATATTTAAAATTTAACGCCACAACTTGCGCAAAACTATCTAAAAAGAAACCATTTATTGGTAATATTTTTCAAACAAAGGTGGTAGGTTTATATCTGTGCTGCACGCATTCTAAGTTTAAAGAAAATCGTTTTGAAAACCGTTTTCTAGAAAATTATAAAAAATTCAAAAACCCTTTTCTGTAAATTCGTACTTCCGGTTAAGCGATTTTTTCTTCAATTTCGAAATTCTATCAATGCTTACAGCCTATATTAATATTATATACGCTCGCAAGGTGTACCTGTTGTATGCAGTTACTTGGGGAGAACATATGGGTTACTACAGCTCAGTACATGCCTTCGTCAGAATAGTAAACAATATACTTAAACTACATACACTCTACCATTTACAGACAAGGGCAAACATCATACACTAAGTAAGGTCTCCGACATTAGTTAACTGGCGTAAGCCAAAGGAGAAGGAATGGATTAGCTCAGTGGTAGCGCTCCATCGCTCTGAGGCAAGTGTGTCTCTGGGCAGTATCCTCGGACCTATATACAATTTACACTGCAGATATTCCTGCCCGAACTGACACCCTTCTCACAACCTATGCAGATGACACTGTAATTCTCTTTCCTCATCCTGATCCTGTATTACATATAGAAACCTACAGTCATTTAACTGAAATAGAAACCTGGTTCAAAAATGGAAAATCCAAATTAATGAAAGCATACTTACTCTCTGGCCATCACAACCCGTGAAGGGCCTGAGCCTCAGCCACTATATCTTTCATCTTTCACGGTCCCTCGCCGCCGTTCTCCAACTACGCAGGCCGACCGCCTCCAAGTCGTCCTCTAAGTCCCTCAGCCTTGGGGCCTTCTCCCGCCAGGATGCCCATACAATGCTTTCTTTGGAACCCTTATATCCTCCATCCGGTGTATGTGTCCCAACCATCGCAGTCTACCAGCTTTTATGCAAGAGACAAAATCAGACTCCCCAAACAGTTCAGCCACTTCTTGGTTCGTCCTGATCCTGAAGCCTTCCTTAACAGAGGTCCAAATATCTTTCTCTCCCACCTATGTAACCTTTGCTCGCCTGCACTTGTCAAAACTCACGTTTCTGAGCCATAGGTGACAACCGGCCTCAGCACTGTCTTATAAAGTCTTATTTTCGCTGCTCTTGACACATTTTTACTTCTAAACACCGCTTGAAGAGCCCTCAGGCATCTATTTCCAGCAGCCATTCGACCAGAAATATCTTCTGTTACCTCGTTTTTTGAGGTTAACACTGCGCCCAAATATTTAAAATCTTAAACTCCTTCAAAAAGGTATATTCCCCCACCCGTAGGTTCCGAAATATCCTTCTCTTCCTGGTCACAACCATATATTTGGTTTTCTGGCAGTTAACTCCAAACCAAACTCTTTGGCCGCTGCCTCCATTTCCAAGAATGTCGCCTTTAGCTCTGCCTGAGTTCTCGCCAATATAGCCACGTCATCAGCATAGGCTAACACTTGTATCATTCTAGTGTCAAATTCCCGTCCCGAATGATGGATAACCTTCTCATAATCGCCTCTAAAACAATATTAAATATCGTTGGCGACATCGGGTCCCCTTGCCTTAGGCCCGAGTTGATCTCAAATTCCCTAGAAGTTTTGCCTTGGACCATGGCTTTTCCACAACTTCCCCTCAAGCACGTAGCCACCAGTCTGATTAGTTTCTCCGGAAAACCAAGTTCTCTCTTACACTTAAACAGACTCTCTCGATTCACTCGGTCATATGCCATTTTAAAATCAATGAAGAGATTATACACCGCCACATTCTGCATAACATTTCTCAAAAATTGACCTAATAGTGAAAATATGGTCTCGTAGACCTGCTCGGTCTAAAACCACATTGGTATTCTCCGGTAACTGCTTCCGATTTCTCCATTACTCTTTTATTTATAATTGTGGACAAAACTTTGTACGAGACACTTAAGAGCGAAATTCCTCTGTAGTTCTCTCACTTTGGGCGACCTCCTTCTTATATATTGGGCAGACCAACGCTTTACTCCACTCTTTAGGCATTTCTTCTTTACACCATACCTCCGATATCAACTGGAACATTACGTCTTTATATGTTCCAGCAGCTTTCACCATTTCAGCACTAATCCCATCCATCCCCGGAGCTTTATGATTTTTTAAGCCTTCTAGAATGCTTTCAAATTCATCCCTTGAGGGTGGGCTCTCCAATTCTACCTCTTCCTCTCTCATTCGTCCCTCGAATCTCTCACCGCCAACCTCCTCTCCTAATCCTCTCTCCATTAAAACTTCTTCGAAGTACTCTGCCCATCTTTCTAGGATTTCTGGCTCATTACATAATAATTCTCCGAGATTATTTTCGGCGGCACCAATTCTAGGCTGATAACCTCCTTTTACCTCCTTCATCACCTTAAAGAACTTCCTAAACTTTTTCTCCCCAAAATGCGCTTGCATCTGCTCCAACTTCTGGGTCTCCACTTATCTTTTTTTCCTCCTGCCTATATTCTTTGCTGCTTTTCTTTTCTCCTTATAACTCCTCACCGATTCTCGAGTCACTCTTGACAGCAGTTTAGCTCTAGCGTCATTTCGCAATTTTATTGCTTCCTGGGCTTCCACGTCAAACCAGTCATTTCTCTGTGTCTTCACCTTTCTTCCCAAAACTTCCTCCGCTGCTTCACTCATACCTGACTTTAGAGCCCGCCACCTTGCTTTCACACCAACCTCTCGCTTCTCCCCTGTAACCACACTCAACTTCTCTCCAATTTTTCTTTCATACTCCATCTTTTCTCATCCGTCCCCAGTTTAGCCACTTGATAGAGCTGTCCCTTTTCTGCATTCTTGCGAGCTTTTATTGCTAAACGCTGCCTAATTTTAACCTTCACAAGATAGTGATCCGTGTTACAATCAGCACCTCTACAACTTCTGACATCCAACACATCTGAAAAATGCCGTGCACTAACAAGGACATGGTCTATTTGGTTCCTTGTAATTCCATCAGGGGAAACCCAGGTTTCTTTATGGATCTGTTTATGCGCAAAAAACGTGCTACAAATTCTAACCCTTTCGCAGTAGCAAAGTCAACCACTAGTTGTCCATTATCGTTACAGCTATCATGCTTACTGTGCGCCCTAATGACTGGTCTATAACATTCTTCCTTACCAATCTTAGCGTTCAGATCGCCTATTACGATTTTTATGTCATGCTCGGGGACCGACTCCATTATCCTATCCAGCTTTTCATAAAATGCGTCTTTATCTTCTTCACTGGAATCCTCAGTTGGGGCGTGAACACTCACCAGTGAAATATTGAAAAATCTTCCCCTCAATCTAAGGAGGCAAATCCGTTCACTTACTGTTTCGTATCTGATTATTGCATGTTTTATTCTGTTACTAACTATAAATCCAGTCCCCAGGATGTTCTCCCTGTGACCGCTATTAATCAGTACATAATCCCGCAGTTGTGTTAATTCTTCACATCGCCTCCTTAATTACTGGAGTGCTACCAGATCCATCTTATATTTGTTCAGATCCTGTTCTCACCCACCGCAAACAGACTCCTAACATTCCACGTTCCAAAATTCCACGATTTAAGTCCCTTAACTCGCCTTTGTCTGCAACCATTATTTAAGACAGTCCGGATTTCTTCTATAACTGACTGTTCCGTTACAATAGGTTTTTTTCATGGAGGGGTCGTAAACCCCTCGCACAACCCCCAACCTGGAGGACCAGGATTTTCTGTAGGGGTTAACTCCCTTAGCCTTTGAACAATGCTGTAACCCACAGGGCAGTGGGGGATAAGGTATAAAAAAGAATAAAAGAAACAGGTAAGGGACGGAAACGTGGAATGGACATAAGGAAGGACTGGTGAGAGGTCAGCGGACAGCTGTCCATTTAGTCGCCTCTTACGACAAGCGGTAAATACTTTGGCCCTATTCTAACCCAGAACCACAGGGTAATTAATGAAAGCAAATGCCAGCAAATCACCTTTACATTACGCCAGATCACTCTTCCACCTCTATTCTATAACCATGTCTCTCTTCCAACTATTGATGTCGCCCGCTATCTTGGGTCTGTATCGACAAAAGGTAAACTTGGAATCCCCATACAAGACTCAAAAGACAGGAACTCACTACACGGATAGAGACTTGTAAAAAGACTTCTCGATAACCGATCACGACTTTCATTAGAAAACAAACGACAAATATATACATCATTTCTTAAACCAATATTAGTTCAGGACTTGAACTGTGGGGTTCAACCAGGCGTTCAAACCTCCAACGTATCCAATCTCAACAATCCAAAATCCTTAGAACCATAGTTAATGCTCCCTATTATGTATCAAATTTAACTATCCACAATGACCTCAATATCCCTTTCCTTAAAGCTATCATCAAAATCTGCTACAAAAAATTTCACAAACCTTTATCCACTCATTGCAACCCTCTCGTTCGTCGACTCTCATCCCGGTCACTCCCTGATAATCCTCTCAGACGTCTGCGGCGAATGTGGCCTCGTGATCTCTTAATTGGATGAAAGTAACTGAACTAGCAAGGAGTGTCACCTCTGGGTGACTTCTCCGCTCATTTATATTTTGTTTTATTTTATTTTGTTTTGTCTTTTTTATTGCTGTCATCAAATTTACTTATGACAATAAATCTGTCGGTGTAAATATATATATATATAATAATAATAATAAAAAAAAAGTGGTAACGCGCTGGACTAGCAGCGCACAGGTCCCGAGTTCGAATCCAGCAAGCTGCCCTTAGATTTTCTCCTCTTAGGAGCGTCTACAGCTCACAATCCGGTGATGAGCAGTGTGTCTATAGCTTGAGAACATTGCTCGGAGGCCGGCAGTGCACTGAGAAGTCTCCAGGGGGCACAATAGATCTTTCAGGTTGCATTGCAATAATCCCCTATAACAAAAAAAATATTAGGTATATAGATGATAAAACCATACATTATACTGTAGTGGTATTTAGAGGAAGGCTACTGTTCCCTTAGAACCCCCACAAAAAATCAATTTTCCCAGGAAAATTTATCAAATAAAAGCTATAGGTATTTAAATGTAGATAGGATAAGAAGTTTAAATAACATCATTGAAGCCGTTATAGAGAAAATCACAAAATCTGGAAAAACATTCAGTAAAGTCGTATTTTCGGTTTATGGATTTTTGCCCTAAATCTTCCTTGGCGGAATATCAAGTTTCAGCTTCCTGCGATTATTCGATTTTGAGATATTCTGTTAACGCACAAACACACGCACACACACTTCGATATACCATTTGCGAAAAAAACACTTTTTTCGTCTTTTCCGGTGTAAACTCAATTTCTAAAACTTGTCACGATCCCAACATTTCCTCTTAACTATGAAGTAAGCGAAACTAAAAATTGTTTAAACAATTAGAATATAAAATGACGGTGATAAGTTGTTTAGTATACTGGCAACAGGTTTTATACTTGCAGAGTATTGCTGTGTAAAAGCGAACATGAGTGAGACTTAATTTGTCGTTGTCCCTGCTGGGTGACTGATGACGGGACCACGCTTGCTACAATAACATTGTATACTACTTCTTTGCAGATGCCTGTTCCCAATAAGAAATAGAGCCTCAGATGTACACCTCTGATTGAAACTGCGTGTCCCAGTCCTGTGGGACAAACCACCCACTTCACATCGAAGAGGATTGATTATATCTTATGTAGCTTGTTTCTTCTACAACAGCCAACTAACCTAACACCCCAAGGGATGTGCCCCCAATCAAAGATTGGTATATAAGTGCATGCTTTCTCTTTTTCTATGTTATCTTTCATTTCTTATTAACTTCCCAAACTATTATTATTTTCTTACAATTCTAAGAAACTTTTAGATATTGTTAACTTACAATTCAAAAATACTGGTCCAGAAATTATGAAAAAAAAATATATACATTTATTATTATTATTATTAGCCATTTATTCTGCTAATTACAATTACATTAATAAATAAGTAATTCTTTTTTTACAAAAAAAAAACTGCAATTCAGCAAAAATTGCTATGGCATCTTTTAAGGTATAGAGTTCTGTTAGTACTTACATTTAATATATTCTAGTTAGGACATTTATACACTTTCTTCTATAATCTTTTTAATCAAAAGAAAACTTGCTTACCAATATATAATCAGCTAAATAAACTTCTTCGTTATTAATTACCTTTTAAACGAATTTTTAAAACCATTCCTCTCCTATTTGTTAAATTTATTAAATTCTTGTCTTTAAAATGTTACTTCTATTATAACAAAAATAATATATAATAAATCAATCAAAGTAATCAAAATAAATAGTAAACAATAAATCTGTTATATAAAATACTAAAATAAATACTATATGTAATGTTTGGTGTGGTGTGAATGTGTGTATAGGTAGCTTGTGGCGTGAGCGTTTTAGCGGAAAGGGCTTGTGTTTGTTTGAGATAGAATAAGAATTAAGAATAATTAAGAACACACTACTGTTTTATAAATAATTATATTATCTCTTAGTAAATTTAAGTATTTTACAGTATCACACTATTATGTTTAAGAAATTAAGTATTTATCAAGATTAATGCAAAGCTCTTATGTTTTAACTTATAACTGGCACTGATTTGAAGAGGGCGATTCCTGAAGTGTCCTGTTTGAAGGCTGAGTTTAGACTGTCTACTCTTTACTCTTTTAAAGTTAATATTGGACTCTATTCTTTGGAATTGCTCTCTCTCTCTCGCGGGGGAATTAGCTTGTACAAAAGGTTTGCCCTAACGGGATTTGTGCCTTTGTTTAATGATCCCAATTTACAGTACCTGACACTAAAGTACAATCTTTTTGAAGATAAATTCACAGTCTAATATATTAACAAAATTAGATAAATTATTTTTAGAAAACTATTATTTTTCATTTCGTACTTCCACTACATATAAAATCTGTTATACAAAATATTAATTACCGGTTACTGATACTGATAACATTATTGCAAATCAACCGGATCTTCCTCTCTCATCCAGAGCAATAAAATACATAAATATAATGTATCTTTACACTTACACCTCGCGCTGTTAACCCACCCCCACTTCTTAATTTTCACTCTAAACCCAGGTAAACTTCTTTGTAAACTTCCTTCATTCTTATCCACTCTTTCCTGTCCCATTACTCGCTGCCAGACTGCCCCTCCACTAGACTGCTTTTCTAAATTCAAAATCCCACCTGGCTGGAGGTCTTCCTCTTTTCCTCTTTAGGCCCAACGGATACCACTCAACCACTTTCTTTGACCATCTTCCATCTGCCGTTCTCATGAGGTGTCCCGCCCATATATATGTATTACCAGCTCTATATAAAGGTTCAATTTCTTTAAAATGTACACGAAAGCTTGCTATTTTCTTGATTTTCTTTTTTGACTATTTGAAATTTGATTACGTTGCGTTTTATCTCGTTTTTTCCTTTTTTTTCCTTTGTTTGTTGCGTTTTATCTCGTTTTTCCTTTTTTTCCTTTGTTTGTTGCGTTTTATCTCGTTTTTCC
>JAAEAF010009055.1:0-34613 GCA_011037195.1 Triatoma infestans
GCATCATAAACAAAATAAAAGCTTAGACATTAAAATTAAGAGTACAATATATTTGACAAAATTATTATTGGTACGGATAACTAGACAAACAAATTGAGAAATAGCGGTAAATTAGCTCGACAAAATAATATACTTGACAAAGAAAGGTGATTAAGGATACGATTAATTAATTAAACGGTAAAAGTAAATGACACAATAACCTACTCTAAACCATATGTATCTAATGATTAATTAAAGATTAATAAAAGCTTAAAACAAAGTCTACTATGAAATGCTACGTTCAAAAAAGAATGGATATGACTATTCCTATACGCTAACTATTTTATACAGTATTATAAACGGTAATAAGACCAGTAGGCCTTTTTGCTATCTCTACAGTCGCTACTAACAGCAGATAAGCCCGGCGCCCCGGCGGGAGTGAACCACACAAACATACAAGTACTACTTACACAGTGCAGGAACGACCTGCCAAACACACATCATAGCCTCACCATAGACATACATACACTGACTAACTTCTCTTCTCCACTCGCTATCTCGCTCTTACTTATCACTCTTCCCTACCAGGCACTGCCGGGCTCGCCCACAAGCAGCTCGTCCCCCGTCGCAGTAGTTTAAAGAAAATCGTTGGAGCCATTTTCGAGAAAATCACAAAAAAACTAAAAAAAGACAGTAAAGACGCACTTCCGGTTGATGAATTTTGCCTCAAATCTTTGTGTCTAAAGTGGTGATAGTATCTGAACGGAAGACCAAGTTTGAGATTCCTTCCTGCCTGATTTCTCATTTTTGAGATATTCAGTTAAAACACACATACACACACACACACACATACAATACGAAACATACTAAAAAGCACTTTTTGGACTCAGTGGACCTCAAAACATGTATTTCCGGTGACAACTCAATTTCGAAAATCGGACACGATCGCAATAATATCCTCTTACTTGGTATTATTACATCACCGCATCAGACACGAAGGATTCCGGCCTAAATTCATCAACCGGAAGTGCGCAACGATTTTATATAAAACTTTGTATACTGTCTCCAGTGATATATACGTAGTATATCACTTTTATTTGGAAAATTGATTTTTTGGGGTTCCTGGGGGGGTTTGGTTAGTTTTATTATGTTTTCCTCTAAAGTACCACTTCAGTATTATACAATATGGTATTACCACCTACATAATATAAATCCACAATTAGAAACATTGATATAATTCCAAATTTAAACAAAAAATCGGTTTCTCGGGAAATGCGATTTTACAGATTAGGTTTTTGACTAGTTTTCAAATTAGCAAAAATTGCTATGTTAATATATATATATATATATGTGTGTGTGTGTGTGTGTGTGTGTATGTGAGACTGTTTTTGAGTGGTGGTCCTGCGACCGCCACCATTTGTCAGGAGACCAAATTTTTGTGAGATCGCAATATATTGAGAAAATATATAACTTAAATAAATAGTACATACATGAGATATGTATATATACATACTCGTAAGTGTAATTCTTATAGGAAAATAGTACATCATTTGTGGTTATAGTAAGTGGTCAACAGTTACATCTTATGGTACTTTGAAATGATGTTAGCTTTATATATATATATGGTGGCCACATGAAATGGTGTGTAGTGCCCTCCATTACAACAGCCCTCAAGAGCTTTTACATTAAACGGCTTTTAAAGTAATCAATAAGGGAGATTCTACACACCAGAATACTCACACTCCCCCCTATATACCAGATGTAAGTGTTCCTTCAGTACTCCATGTTCGCCGAGTTTACTTGCTAACCGTTCATGTTACGTCATGGAGCTACTATAAACTCATTGAAATATTGTTGGCCAACACCAACCACCAACACTTGTGCATTATTACCTCGTCCCCTTCCCCCAAATAACTAACAACCATGTAATTGAGGATTAACGGCTAAAATTCACAACAAATTCATAATTATTTATATAATTTATTAAAATATAAAAGTTGCCCAATTAAGGTGACATTTCTTTACATTATAGTGAGCTATTTATTATACAAAACTTGTTCTTTTTCTGTTAAATTAAATTTATTTGTAATTAATCAAATCATGATAGACTGATGGACCTCAAAAAGTATGTTTCATTTATAACCATTAACAATTTGACAATTCCCTCTTTGAAAAGCAATTTCCCTTTTATTATTCTTCTTTCAAAACCGTTCTATTCTCTGTACTTTTGAAGGGTATATCTGTTTTTACTTTCTTTATTCTTTTTTTTTTTTTTGCAACTTCTTAGAATAGTTCATAGTTCAGTATTTTCTCTCAAATATAAGAACCAAAATTTCAGTTACTATCATTTTTTTTCTTTTTGTTGAATAAAGAAATTCGTGACTATAGGGTACGATCGTCGGAGAAATGGTTGAGCAAAAACATAATAAATCTTATACAAACTAAAAATGGGAACCGGAACCAGTACCGAGTTATACCTTACCATAACAGTGACCACTTATTTATCATGGTCATTTGTGGGATTTGTGGTGGGCAGTCTAGATGTCAGCAGTTCACTGAGAAGACTCCGAAATGCACAATACATCTTTCAGATTAGATTGTACAAATTTCCTTAATAAAAATCAAATAATTTCTGTCATGTAAATCACCCATGTCAGTTTTTGTACAACCAATCATAACATACTAAGTTAAGGTAAAAATGTGATTATAATATGAACTGGACATTAAATGTGAAGGGTAAAAGTAGCCCAAACTTTTATTTGCAAATCAATTCTCCAAATATGAGATATAGTTACCTTGTGTTTTTGGGTTCTTACTGGATTTAGGATCAATGATTTGCATTAAGATTTGTACAAGTGGGAAAGAATAATTTTACATCGATAGAGATATACGCACTATTATTTAAGATATAAAAGAAGACAGAGATAATCCTATTTTTGCCTTTGAGTAGTTTACAGACTTCCAAAAAAAAAAATGTAATTATTTTAACTTATGGGATTATATAACACGTAATAAAAAAATTAGTTTTAGGTCTATAAGTTGAACATTTTTTGACATTTATATTTCTTATCTTCGAACAATCCTCAAACCACTGACGCACTGAATATTATTATTAATATTTCTATGATCGCCAATAGGAACTGTAGTGGAAGAACGAAATGGAAAAATAATAGTTTTGGAAAATAGTTTAGTAAAATAATTTTGTGAAAATTAGATAGTTCAAATAGTGTATTTTAGTGATGGGGATAGAGCCAAGTACTACAATCTAGGTCAATGCAAACCAAGAGACAAAGGGCAAGAAACAGTTAGCGTAAAACAATAAAAATCCCTCCAGACATACAAGCATTATTTGAAAGGATTTGAACTATGAAGAGAAGACATTCTTTCAAGAACAGTCTGAACAGACATTCAAGCCAGAACACTTGCTTCAGAAATCGCTCTCTTAAACTCAGTGCCAGTGATAGTGATTTGCCTTTATTCTAGATAAACATCTGATTTATTAAGATATAGTTGTGATATTGTAAAGTAAACTTAAATTTGCTTAGAGAATAATATATTTATTTTAAAAACAGTGGTGCTCTCTTGATTATTACTAATACTTCTCTCTTAAACATATATACTCATAAGCCCTTTTACTAAACTGCTCGTGCTACACAAACTACCACTACACTACAGCACATCATACCAAAAACATTTCAGAACCAAGGTTTTCCTGATGGCCACTTCTGCTATGGGGATTATAGTCAGTAGTCGCCGCTGTGTCCTTTATTGCAGTGTTTGAAGTGTAAGTCGATCAACCTCACTTCTAAATTTAGCTATCTTTTATATTTTACACATGTGCTGGTTTGGATAAACTTAAAACGTTCTACGGATTAGAAAGCAGGACAACTTCCATTAAGGAAAACTGTTAAGCAACTATTTCGCAGGAACTCACTAATGGCAATTAGTAGACTATCTATTGTTGTCGGTAATAAATAATTACTAATTATAGTGAGTGTTTATTTGAGAAATTAGTTATTTAGTAGTTATTTGTAGCGTTTTGATCAATAATTGTAATTACTTTTCTTTTCTATAGATAATTAAATGAACTTAGCAAAATGATCTACAGCACAAGGTAATGTGATATGAAATCATTTTTATTTGAAATCAAGCAGGAGATTATATTTTCTCCTTTATTTTCTGGATCATGAAACATAAACAATTGCTTAGCTCTGACTGTGCTAGAGTATATCTATCTTCTTTCCTAAAAGGCAATTTCTGAAAATATACATGTCGTAACTTTATTAAGGAGCCCGAATCTAATCAGATTTAGAGAGTGGAATACAGACTGTAGACTAGTGTTTCAAGCAGATAAAAAAGGTATATTGAGAAGAAAGTGAAAACAATATTCAATAAAAATAGAAACCTTTCTTTATATGCAGCGAATACAATATTTGTGATAAGAATATAGATATATTGTTTCTAAAATACCAAGAGATTTTAATTTACTCGTATTAGCCTCGAAAAAAAAACATTGGCAAATGTTCATTCAAATAAATATTAACAATTAATCACAAAAAATTATTCCCGGCAGAGATGTGATCAATTTGACCAAAAAAAAAACATTAATAAAAAAATCTGTGTGAAACACTCACACAACTTTCTCTTACTCCAGTTCTAAAAACTATAATTGACAAAGTTTATAGTTGTGTACCAAATTTAATAAAAAACTGAAACAGTAAAACGCACTTTCGGTTTACTAATTTTCTTGAAACTCGGAGTTTTGGCCATCTATTTATTTCACATTAATATTGTTAGGATGATAGAACTGTATATAATCAACTATAATAGCAGTTTAGAAAAAAAAACATAACCTGATCCCTCCTCTAAAAGTGCTCTTAAATGAATTTTCCCAGAGAAATGTTTTAAATAAAAGTTGTACACTATTGTATGAGTAGTTTATGTAAGAAGTTTCAAGAAAATCTTCAAAGCCATTTTTGAGAAAATCGCGAAAAAGTTAAAAAAAAAATCATTTACTATGGTGGTAAAGTAAACGCACTTCCGGTAATCTGATTTTTTTCAAACTCGGCATTTCAACAAGATATTTAATTCTAATTAATATTATTTTGTTTACAGAATTGTCAAATAAACTGGAATAGCACTTTAGAGGTAGTCATTACCCCACCACTTCCCCAAAAACTACCCTTACGTGAATTTCTCCAAAAAAATATTTTTAAATAAAAGTTGTAGCTCTTTGTATGTGTAGTTGATGTATCTAGTTTCAAGAAAATCGTTGTAGCCATTTTTGAGAAAATTTGAAAAAATTAAAAAAAAAAAACAAGAAACAATAAATTGGTACTTCGGTTGAGGAATTTTGACAGATGACCGTTGCCTTGCAATTAAAGCATATTATGTGTATTACATTATTTAATTATTGAACTATATTAAATTCATATTAATACATATATTTAATCAACACATTATTCAATTCATTACTCAATTAATGCATATATTAAACTGAAAAATAAAGAATAAAAAAACAAGAAAAAAAGAAATGAAACGTAGACTACCCAGTGAAACTCAACTTTTGGAAACATAAAGAAAAATGAAAAAGTGAAAATTCACTGAGGTGTCAAAACCGCAAACATTAAACAGAAATTGTTAAAGATAAAGTAAAATGATTTAAAGCAAAAACAGACAAACGTAATATTATGTAGGTAGGGGTAGTGAACCCCCACCACTCATCCACACTAGCGAGTGAACCCCCACCACGCATCAAAGAGAAAGAGCCCCTCTCGAGAGAGAGGAGAGGAGAGGCCAGTTGGATATATATATACGAGAGACAGAGTCAAAAAGATATTCTGTTCACTTGAATTGTACACTTCGTTTAGCCACGTCAGTCAGTCTGTTCTGTTCTTGTAGTGTTAAGTATACAGTCCTTGGCAGTCAGTCATATACATATATATCAATTATAGATATCTTATACCGATATTAAAACCATTACAATTATGTATGGGATTTGGGCAAAACTTCTCTTTATCTTCTAATAGTGGAATTCTTTTACCAACATGTATGTGTATGCCCAGGCTAGTTTACAATATTTAACCAGATTTATCCAGTTATTCCCGTTTAAAATCGTAATAAATTCCACATAAGTTAATATTTTGTTATTAAAGTACTATATTCTAAATTCTTACAGGATAGGGCAAATAGCAATGAAGTGAAAAACATCTTCTACTCACAGTGAACATAATTTGACCGTCTTCAAATGAATATCCCCAGAACGGATATTTCCGGTGAAAACTCGATATCGAAAATTTGACATGATTATAACACTTCCTGTTACTTGGAGTACGAGAAAGTAAAAAATTTTTACTTTAATTTTCTTTTTGATTATTATTTTCTCTTACTACTAGTATTTTGATCGTATCAAATTTTCGACATCGATTTTCGTGGTCCATGGAATTTGAAAAAGTGTTTTTTTTGTAGCACCAAGTTTAACGACTTTAAGTTATCTATCAAAATTACTCAACCGAAAATACCTATTTACAATGTATTTTTGAGTTTTTGCAGTTTCCTGGAAAACGGCTTCAACGGCTTTATTTGAATCATTTTCCCCGGGAAAATTCATTGGAGTGGAATGAGGTTATGGTTTCCATTAAAGTATTATTTCAGTTTTTTTATATGATTCTATCATTTATATAATATTAATTGCAAATATTAAATTATTACGAAAATTCCATATTGAAGAAAATCGATTGACCGGAATTTTGGCTTAATTTAACAGATTTTTTTTTTTTTTTTTTGCTCACTTTTCTACGATTTTCTTCACATAGACACCATCGGGTTCATTAAACCTGGTATACTAACTATACATATTCAACTAAACTATCACTTTTGTCTGAACATCTGTTTCGAGAACATTCACTTGAGAAAGGTTTGGGAAGGATTGGGAGGTTATGCTTCTCTCTAAAGGATAATTTTAGTATATTATAAAAGGTTTAGTTTCCGAGACATTCTGTCGATTTGTTTAGTGGTTAGCGCCCTCGACTCCCTCGCGGGAGGGGTTCGAGTCCAGCGGCGCTGCCCTTAGATTTTCTCTTCCTAGGAGCCTCTCTACATTTCACTGTCCGTAATGGACTCTATCAAGTGCCAGAGATGCAAGCAGCCACTGGTTCTCCAGGTTGGGGAAACCATCCCATTCCTTCCCATTCTTTCCTGGTCCTTTTCCTGTTTTCCCTTCATTCCCCATGAGCCAACGGGTTCCTGGTCTCTGGGATACTGTACCCTGATCCCTGAGGCAACGGGTCAAAATCAGTAGATGGCAAGGTAGTAAGACCATCGGGCGTGCGAACAGTCACGCCGCTATAGATAATATAGCGAAGTACTAAACTACGGGCGCAAGCAGCGTCGATTTCCAAGCCCAATTGCTTGCAATTGAGGTAGGACTCGCAGTGGCCGTTGGTTAATCAATAGCTCCGCTGTCCCTCGGGACATAAGCTGAGCGGGTGGGTATACCGCAATATATATTATTACTTATGCCGTCGCTTCTGACGACGGAAGTGCCCTTCGCTAGGAGGTGCGGTTCACCAGAGCTAAAGTAGAGTCAGCCTTCTCTCCGATCTGGTAGTGGCGGCCAACAGCTGTTGGCCTCCACGCGTTGGTTCGGCATACAACCTGCCTCCTTGAGGGGCCAAGCGGGGGAGTGCCCGGGGTGGCACTTCTGCCACGGCTAGGCCTTGCACCCTAGCCTCTCGTGGTGGTGATATCCTTCTCTTGTAAAACGACTTCGTCCTTGCCCGGGGGGACTAGTATATCCGAATGGATAGGAATGGTCTTTAAAGAACCCTTAGTACCGGAATGGGAACAGGACTGAGGAGGGAAGAATGTCCGTAATGGACTTTGTTGTTTTAACGAGAGAACACTGTTCGGAGAAGACTCAGGGCGCCAATGGCCATGGACATTGACGCGCCTTAAATTAAAAAAAAAAAATCCATATGGTAATAATCAGAATTCAATGGGTTGCCGAAATTCAGAGTTTCATGAAAACCATTTTTTTTTTCACAAAGACACTATCGAGATTCTTTGAACTTGATATACTATCTGTACTTACTGAGACATATAACTTTTGTTTGTAACTTTTTTCCGAGAAAATTGATTTTAAGGGGGGGAAGAGTTCTGAAAGCACTGGAAGGTCATCATGCTTCCTCAAAAGTGTCATTCTATTACGACTGACTTAACATTGTAGACAACTAAACACTCAGTGAAAACTATAAGCTTAAAGAAAATTAGTCAATTATAACTTTGTAAATTACAGTAAGAGAAAGTAGTGTGAGTGTTTCACACTAGAATTTATTAATTTATGAACTTTACAAGGAATCAATGAAAGGCAAGATAATTTTATAATTTGATTGTAAAAATTATAAAACACTAATCATAAGAAATAAATTTGAAGATTGCTTCTTATGAATGTACCTACTAGAGAAGCGACATTTGTACTTCCGTAGAAATAATCAACTGGAATTTATGAATATGCGGCGCCACTATATTGCTAGATAATAAGAAAATTCTTACTTTTGTTAAGTCTATAGTGGTAATATTGAGGCCGACGAGCTGCGGCAATCCAGGATGAATGTACAAGCGATACAACCAGACCTGAAGTCAAAATTCAGACTCCGCGGAAGTCTTCGCGAAGGCAAAGGCAGACAAAACAGCTTAATAAAGGACATTTTATTACTTTTACTGAGGTAGAATCATGGAGCTATGATGTAGTATGATTTAAGTCTTCGCGCCGATACTATTATAGGTGCACTAGACACATGGATCTAAAGGCATGGCTGGTCAAAAACTTTTTTGCACGGAAATCGCTTTTGTATTGGGATCAGATGTCTTGAATAGGGAGTTAAAGTGATGAATAGGTGATTGTTAGTTAGACAGCTGTTACTCGAAATACGAACAACTGAATTACGAAAATAGACTATATTTTAGCAATTAATTTAAAGTGTTTGAAATTAGATGAACTAAGATGCACAACTATAGATGATTTATGAAATGATTAATAAATATTAAAGATGTAATGTTTAAACCTTGAATAGGGACGCGCTCGCGATGTGTGAAGCTTAACTGCTTGATGATTGATAGAATACTGATTGTTAACTGATGAAGACTGCTACAATACTGATAAGTAACTCTCGTGTATAACTGTTGTAGACTGATCGTGAACTGATATGTAACTGATCCCCTTCTCGACGTTTATATTCCCATCACTCACACATCGGCTGATGTGTAAGTACGTGCCACACTAAAACATCTCTTGCAGTATCTTGACCCTAGGTAGGTCGGTGACCGAGGTGGCTACAGATGGTGGCAAGTCGGTGGTTAACAAAGACTGTTTGTTAATAGATGGTAGCCAGATGGCCTCTTGAGTGTTCACTGACCCTTGTATGAAGGGAATACAGACCAGGTGGCCTCTGTACATTGACCGTATAATGACCCCTGTTTGAAAGGGTTTAGCGGCGTTTCTTTGGCTGTGATTGACCCTTGTTTGAAAGGGTTTTTGTTTGCCGCGGTTCTTGACCTGCAGATAGCGGCTGGCTGGAACCACTAGTTATAATTTTTAGATTTAAAAATTATATCTTTTTTCTTCTTGCCATCATACTTTCAAACCGACAAAATGAACAACATGCTTTCCAAAAGTTCTTCGAATCTTTAAGCCCTAATTTTTACTCTCCAAGAATCAACAAACTTATTTCTCGTTGGCATAAATATGTTGTAATGATTCCTATTTTGTCAAGGACTTATGGTCTCGGTTATACATACGGTTGAGTTACAGTAATGTGTTTACATCTCTTTCCACACAACTGTGTCCTATTTTGTTATGAGTCAGGATTGTCTGGGATTTCGACGGCTGCGAAAGAAACCTTTATTATAAGAAAGCTGCTAATCAGGAGGCTTTTCAATTCAGAAGCAAAGGGTAGAGTAACAGAAGCCATAAATAGCATACCTATTACTTGGAAAAATCTTCTTGAGGAATGCTATAGTTTAATAATGGCTTTACCTAATAAGGCTATAATCTAATAAGAGGCTTTACCCTAACCCTAATGTCGCAACAGCACATGAAGGGCCAAGGCTTGCCAGACGGCGATTTGAATAGGTGTGAGGTAAGCACGCCGCAGTTCCCACGCCGTTTAGTTCCGGCCTTCGCTATCTAGGGCGCTACTAACTGTAGCTTTCCACTTTTTATCACGGCGTTAGGTAAACACCGACTTGGCCCTCACGGGAATCGAACCCTGAATTCTCGCACGAAAGGTGAGTGTTCTAGCCTATTAAGAGGCTTTATAGTTTAATAAATTTGCTCTTTACACATTGGAATCTTCTCCTCTTCCTCTCTTAAGGGAGAGAGTTTGTCCTAGCTTGTGAAACTCTACTTTCACGCAGAAACAGTTGCTAGAGAAAAATCTCAGGAGTGAGCTGAATTGTCATAGTGATTTGCTACCAAAATACATTGGACGTTCGTAGTCAAATTACACGGTTTGATTCCGGCTATTTGAATAGTTGCTGTTTTGTAGATTGTGTATCGATTTGCGTTCAGAATTATGTTGAATAATATGTAATATATGTTGAGTAGTTATGAGATCTGTAAGTATTTTTGATTGTGCAACCCATGCTAGTGGGATAACAAGAAGAAATAGGATACCACTGTGACATAATATTTTAAATCTAACGAAGAGGGAGCCATCTTTTGCTTATTAAATAAATGTGTAGCGAGATAAATTGTTCTCTATTCTCCAGTTTTACATTTATTTCTGATGCATAAATTTTGGACGTCTACTTATGCACTTTATTTAAAAATTTATATACAAAAAACCGGCTACATAGTAACAAATGTTAACACACTGCACGGGAATCACAGAGAATTGAAGAGAATTAAAATTATATATGGAGGAGAGAAATATCTAGGTTATAATAGTGTTGTGTGTGTGTGTGTGTGTGTGTGTGTGTATGTGTGTGTGAATGGTAGGTAGGTGGAAGTAGAGAAAAGGGTGCCCGTACAACTTGTTGTTTGACTACTACAGCCAATGTCAACAATGAGGTTTGCATATTACAGTTTACATTCTGCAGGACATGTTGCAAGCCCCTGTGTGTTTTATATTCTCACTCGGTACTCTACCGACTCCTTCCTATAACCTCAACCACTCACTGTTACCTCTACATCACTTACTAATATTTCATTACTTTTAACGTTTCACTTATTCAACGCAGTTGTGTGGGAGGGGATGTAAACACATTACTGTAACTCGACCATATGTATAACAGAGCTGAGTCTATAAATTAAAGAACAAAAATAACCCCAATTTTGAATTATGATTGAAAATTTGTGAAATTCTTTTAAATATTAGAAAATATTGGTTGGTAGGAAAGTCTTTAAGTTCGTTCTGCAGTGTTCAATTTTGGCGTTTGATATTAGACTAAATTTTTAGATAGAAAAGGGTATGTTAAACACCAAATTCGAGCGATTTTCTTATTAAAAGTGTGTCCTAAAGCAGCGGAGACAACTCGCAACATCAACAACGCATTTGGCCCAGTAACTGTTGACGAACACTCTGCAGGGGTAGCTTAAGAAGTTTTGCAAAGGAGAGACTTGAAGATGAATAATTATTGGCCGGCCATCCGAAGTTGGCTACGAGAGCGATCATCGAAGTTTTTCCTATTACTTCGAACAAGGAAGAACTTAAGGTTTACAATCTATGGTCGTTCTAGACTTGAAGGAAACAGAAAAAGTGAAAATGCTTGGAGCTTTATGAGCTGACCGAAAAGCAAAAAAAACCAAAAAAACGTCGTTTTGAAAATTCGGCCTTCTCTTTCTCTACACAATAGCCATGTCTCGGTTTATACAATAACTGAAGACTACCAGCTCAGTGATTGGATCTGAGAATTCCAAATTTAACCTTCCTACAAGGTCACTCTTTAGTGGCAATCTAATCCCACTGATATTACTGATACTGGCAAAATCTGAAACAGCTGAAAAGTAGACTGAGCATATCGATGAGATACAAATAATACACCTGCAGGCGGCATTAATCCACAGAAAGGGCGCAGTTCTACTCTTGGACAACGCCCGACCATATGTCGTATAATCAACGCTTCAAAAGTCGCACGAATTGGACTACGAAGTTTTGCCTCTTTTGCCATATTCAGCTGATCTCTCGCCAACCGAATACCACTTCTTCAAGCATCTCGAAAAAATTTTTGCAGAGAAATCGGTTTCCAAACCGGCAAAATGAACAACATGCTTTCCAAAAGTTCGTCGAATCTTTAAGCCCTAATTTTTACCTTACAAGAATCAACAAACTTATTTCTTGTTGGCATAAATATGTTGGAATGATTCATATTTTGATTATTTGAGATGTTTTTGAGTCTAGTTATAATGATTTCAAGTTTACGGTCAAAAACCGCAATTACTTTTGCACCTATACAAAGAAATTTATTGAAATTGTCATTTTAGATGAAGAATTTTGTTCCATTTTCCTCTTAGCACTTACAAACTTTATTTCTTCATGAAAGCACCCCTATTCATCTGCAATTCTTAACCAGGAGTGCGAGAAAGCAACTTCTGGGATGTGAGTGTTAATGCTAGATTTCTTCGATATTCGTTGATTTTAAATAATTAAATAATTATTGTATTAAATATTGTAGTAACGGATATAAAGTAGATAGCTCTAAAAAAAATTTGGCTCAATGCAAAAATTGTATCTAATGTAAATTTGATTCAATTGTATGTACTCATGGAATTCATGGTTTAATACCAAATGCTATGATCCCTAGATGTATACTGGGGCGGCGTATATCTCAATTTTGAGAGGAAGTGTGAAAAGTATATTTTGTGCGAAAAATGGTGTCTTTTTTGATATGCTGAAATCTATAGCATACTTACACATCACTAACATGTACTCAGTGGTTATGATACGTAAATATAGGATGATATATTTATACTTTGAGACTTAACAGGATGCCCAGTTATTACAAAGGTTTAAAAAACTTCCACTTTATTTAAGATTTATATTTGTTTCATTAACTAAGATTTGTAATATTCTACTGACTCAATTCTTTCAAAATAGAGCTCTCTTTGCAATAGAGGCCACAAACGTTACTTACCCTCCCTATAACTCTTTAGTTTCGATTTCAATTACACTATTAACGAATTTTTTCCTATTTGGAAAATCATTCCAAACAATAAGCTTCCAGTTTACCGATTTCTTCTAGATGATGTTGATGGAATGAAGAACAATATTTCATTTACTTTCTCGACTGTAATAGGCATATGTCTTGTGTGACATATTATGTACCTTGTTATACAAATTTTAATCTTCTATCCAAATTTTATACTTCTATTAAAAGATTAATAATAATAATAATAATATACTTTATTCAAAAATACAAAAAACAATCAAATATACAACTGTTAATAAAACAAAAGTATATACGGCTTGGATAAGTATCCGTCAGCCGGAGGTTGATGCGATCAATTTTCAGCTTCAAAAGTAAAAATACAAAAGGCGACTAAGAAAAATTAATATAAAATAGAAGAAATTAATTTCTTTCCTGGTTTCGATGTAAATATAATTGAGTAGAACATGGAAAGAATGATATGATTATACAAGATTGAGAAGCAGAACGAGATATGTACTAAACATTATAAAAATAAACAAACCGCAATAGTACTCTTTTTGCTGCAATTAATCTGTCTAAAAATTGAACTCTTGAACCAATTCATATCTATAAAACCATGCAGAGCGTACGTATTTAATTAACCCCTTACAATTCAGTGAATTCAGAAGGCACCTAAGAGACTGTAGCGAAAGAGACCTCACACCTACGTAGAGCAAGCAAAACTCCGCTAATATAGGGCATTCTGCAAGAAAGTGCACTATATCCTCTTTGGCTCTACGATTGCACAGTGAACAGAGTTCTATCTCTCGCTCAGCCCAGGGTGTAAAATTCAAAAATAATAATTCCCCTCTCATTTTAAATAACTATCGCAAATCGTTCAGCGACAAGTGCTTAGAAGGACAGTCCGCATCAAATGAACAAATCCTTACACTCAGGTCTAATTTCTTATAGAATAGAATTCGTCCTGCACGCATCACAGACTCATCTCTAATCTGATTTTATCTAATAGAACCGACAATTGACGTTCAAGACAAAAATGATTCCAAAAAAGCAATCAGCCGAATTTTTTTTTTACTGAAAAGTACAGCGCTGAGTGTTAATTAAATTAATTATATAAATTACTCAAAACAACTGACGTTCCATTTGGAGTAAGGTTGTCCATTTAAAGCTTCATTGAATTTTATGTGACTCGGATATTGTAAGTGATTTCGAGAAAGGGGCCTTTTGAATTTATTTTCGTCGCTGTTCTCATCTTCATTGCCAAAAAAAATATCTAAGCGGCGGGAGAAACGGAAAGCAAGCTGATAATGAAAGAGCAAAAATATGTGAATGGTTCCTTTAATAAAATTTTCAGGTTTGAAGCCGTCAGATATTGTTTTCTAGGATTTTTTTTATAAACTATTTAAATAAATATATAAAACTAATTAGTTCAGTTGAAAAAGGAAAAGGTTGGAAAAGTTGTAGCTAAGTAAAATTATATTATGTTTTCTTATATTTAAATTTTTGTTAAATTGATTTTAAAATGTTTAAATTATGAAATTCTACTTTATCGTAATATATTTTAGCAATTTCATCCACAATTTAAAATTCATTTAATTTAAAAATTGGAACAGATCTCTTTTAATCTCTGGAGATTAAAAATCACTCTTTTATACTAAACTCTAGAGATTAAAAGTGTAACTTTAGCCACGGATTTTAGTGGAATTTATTGTCAGATTTATTTACTAGAGTGGAAATAATATATTTTAAATACCTTACATATTATTACATCATGAAAGCATATGGAATTTAGGTTGTTGAAGCATTAATTTTTCAGATTTTTTTTTTTTATGAAGTTAATTTGACAATTTATTTGTGTTATTTTAAAATATTTATGACGTCAATTGCAAGGTAATGATTCTGATATTGGGAAGGAATTTAAATTCTATGGCTTTCTATTTTTCCCCTTCTTTTATTTTTTAACCTACTTTTCCGAACATAGCTCAATTTATTTATTTATTTTTTTTTTACATTTCCTGTTTACTGAAATAGATGTTGTCCATTTAAATGGACATTGATGGCAGAGGTACTAGATGGCGCCTCTATTACATCATTGTTTTATACCTCTGCATTCTGTGTTGGGGACAATAGCGCGCTGATTAGAGTTAAATATTATATTTGTAAACAAAACCTACAATCAATACGGCTGTATCAACATGTTACCTTCAATCACTCTGTTAATCTTATTAAGAATGTAAATGAATTGTTCAATAACAATTCACTCGATTTTACACTAATAAATATGAATTTTATAACACTTGGCTGAATATAAGAAGAAATTCAATACTGATGGGAAAGGAAGTTAAAAAAATAAAAATGTTCGTATTATCGAATGAAACAAAATTTACCGGTTAATTATTTTATTAATTATATTATATTATTAATTAATTTATCTGTATGATAAATTTATAATGATAAACTTATTTTTCACAGATAATTATCAACTATAAAACTATTACTGCTCAAAATCATCGTTTCGTCTCTAAATGTTCAGATATATATGAAGAATGTAACTGAATGAAGATACATATATCTGAATGTTTTTTTTATTATTAAATTTCGCCGATTTTCTGAAAATGCTGATGTGATGGATGCCTCTATTTATATTTATAAATATAATTTGAAGGATATTTGAACGCTGGCTGGGAAAAGGGTAAAAATCCAGGTCCAAGACTACCATTAGAAGAGAGGTTAGAGAACTCAGCACTATTGTCTTTTAACCTCTTGTAGGCAGGTTAACTACAAGAGGAAGCTTTCTTTTAACAGTATAAATTCGACATTCATCCAGTATACATAGATGCCTGAACATCAGTGCCAATTATAAGCGTTTAAAGTTTAATCTAGCTAAATAATTGATTTTATAAGCATATTATTGTGATATTGAAAAGTATTTAAATTTTATTAAAGATAATATTGCAAAGTTTTTCCCTCTACACTAGCTACTGCAACTAGTTTTAAGTGGGTTCGTTTAGATAAAATACTCTAAACTTTAATAAGAAAAACACCAATTTATTGTTTTACACAATAAATTATAAATACAACACTTAATAATAATTAATTCACAGTTTAAAAAACCACAAAAGTTCACTTTGTTTACTTTTTATACACTTTTCACAAACGTACACTTCGTTTGTAACAAGAAAATCTCTAAACTCTCTGTGGTCCCACTATTTATAGCGGTGGGGAAGGGTCTAGAAGGTTATAGATTGTTCTAGAAAGGGCTAGAGCGCGCCATCAGCGCTTCCTAGCGGCCACTAGGAGAACTTGAGGTACCTGCTTTCTCTCCTAGATGACAGCAGTGGCTACGTTACAATATATTTATTTTAATCTATTAGTGATTTCTTACTTATTTCTTAATATTTCTCTCTTCTCTAAAACATAAACCCACACGAGCCCCATTACAAAACCGCTTGTGTTACAAACTACTACAAACATACATAACCAATCACATTTCACTCAATTTTCATTCAACTTTTCACTATTCATTGTGCAAGTATTTTTGCTGCAACATTTCTCCAGGGAAATTTGATATTAGTGTGTTACTTTGAGTGCAGTAAAATTAGCCATTCCTTAAAGTGCCAATTCTGTGTATTATACGGTTTTTATAACCAATAAGATTTTTATGAAGAACTAAATGCATTGTTCAAATTCTGAGTTAGAAGAAAAGTCAGTTTTCCAGATGTGCGATGTTACTGATATTTTTCTTTCTTTCTTTTTTTTTTTTTTTTTTTGCAGTTTTCGTGATATCTGGTGTATTGACTTGATTATTACGTATAGAATCACCACTGCATCGGGCAATAAAAATAATGTAAATAAAAATATGATCTTGTAAATAAAAGTCATTCTCAAAAACAACTGAACGATTTTATTTAAACTTTATATACAAATACACCTATAGGAAATACACTTATATACTAATACATCTAGGAAAATTGACTTTTTCACCAGGAGGTTCTGGTGACGCAGAAATGTTAAGCTTTTCTCTGACGTATCACTTCAGTTATCCATTTTAAGGATTTGGATTAGTGGGGAGGTTGAATTCCTTACAGGTAAGGATAAGGGACAAAAAGCACTTTCTTGGTTTTTACAAATTTTATTTATTCAATTACTGATCAGAATAGGACGTTTCAATGTAATGAGATCATCTTCAGTTAGTATGTATACTTAGTGTTCATGTCATCAATTGTTAAAAAAAAAAAAAAAATTATATTTCAACATATTCTTTGCCGAAATAGTGTGGAATTTTATATATATAAAAAAAAAAAATTCACAAGCACAATAACCGTCAATACTGAAAAATAAATTGACCTAAAGAAAGGTCAAAGAAAACACAACTATAGGAAAACCATTTGAATAGAATATAGTTCTCTTAACTATATCAGTTCACATACCAAGCAAGAACTTGACTTAGTGTGATAGGAGTTTCAGGAAGTTTAAAATTAATAACTAAATACTATTACTACTGCACTATAATTAATATATATATATATATACTTATGTTTCTAAGGACTTGACTTATGAAATTAAGAGATAAGTAGATAAATTCAATGAGAGACTGAGAGATAAGGCAAGTGCTGATATATAGACTCAATGTTTGTGTTTTGTTGATCGCACGGAAGGTGTCTTTGCTTTTGAAGATGGTGATAGAATGGGGGAGCCTCCACTGTCCCTTTTTCCTTCAATTTAGACCCTTGTGGTAGGGGAAGTAGGACGATGCTTCATCCCCCAACCCTTGGTTGGCTTTGTTTCCTTTTATACAAGCTTGGCGTTCCTTGCGGACAGCAGGGAACTAATTTGACTTGTGATATGCCATCAAATTAGGGCAAAATAAAAATAAGTTGTACACATCTTCATTAAGGAATAAATCATATATCGAACAAATTCCAGATCAAAAGGAAACACAGTACATTTCGGATAACAAACATCATATAATATTTTCTGACTTTCTTAATTGGATTTATTACTTTACAACAGAGAGGAATGTAGTATGTTGCATGTCTAAAAAATGGAGCATCAGTTAAGCGAAATATTTTGAACAAAATATAAATTGTAACTCGATACTCTTTCACCAGTGCTCAAAATCTTAATTGAGTCAAAGTTTGTTTATATTTAGGGAATTTTATTTTTTTGCAAATTTTGATTAGGTGATAATTTACAATACTCTAGATTTATGATGACCACCCGCTTGTATTGCTTGACCCAGTTATACCTCGGAGATTTAGTGGGTTGACATGGGTGGATGGGTTATATTGTTGCATGTAAGTTGCATGCTATGGACAGACTTGGGAAAGTAGCAGCACTAAGCTTTTCTCCCAAATACTATTCAATACTTGATTAGTTCTAACACCCATATAATTAAGATACAATAGTAGAATTTCTAGAAATCCAAATTTGAAGAAATTCTGATAATTAAACTTTACAAAGTTATATATTGTGAGATTTTTTATAGAATTTTCTCAAAAATCGTACTACACCAGATTTTTACATTCAAATAACTCAAAAAGGATTTTAAATATCTTTAAAAAAATTACTCAATAAATCGCAGGAAACATGGTGTTCCATTTAAGTATTACTACGGCATCTGACAAGAAGGTTTCGGACAAAATTCATCAACCGGAAGTGCTACTTTACTTCGTGATTTTTTTTTTTTTCAGTTTTCTGTAATTATCTCGTAAATGGGATAAAACGATTTTCTTTAATGTTCTTATACTGTCTACATACTTGTACCTAGGGTCTCTAATATCTTCTGGGAACAGTGTGCAGATAGCAATATGGAACAGGATTGATGGACGCTTAGCTTTCTCGGAGATGTTTTGTTTACAGATAAAGTGAATGAACTCGCTTCATACGTAATATTTTTGCAATGCGGATTAAGAGAGAGTTGTGTGTGGTAGACTAATTACAGCAAGTTGTATTGTGGGCCACCTCTATTTTGTCTGGCTTTGTCGATCTGTCCTTGTCTCGGAACACTGTTAGTTAAAGGCTGCCTCAAATCAGAAAGTTTTATATTTTTTTCCTATTATAATGCTTTGATGGCGTTTGTCTTTGAATTTAGTTTCTTTCTGTTTTAAAAAGTTTATTTATTTTAGTTGTTGTGGTTGGTTCCACAGAGCTGGCGGAAAGCATCAGACATATTTTCCGTATAGTGTTTCCGTTGACTGCGTCAACTGTATTTGCTCTGTGCAAGTCTATGTTATTACACTGTTTGACAAAAACATCCTGATGATAGGCGAACGCCTGAAATCGGTCGATGACCAACAAAAAGAAGCAGGCTATCATAGAAAATATTTCTGATTATTTATTTTATTTTTATTTATTTATTTATTTTTTTTATTATCATTATTGTTGTGTCTTTTTATTTTTAATTAATCAGCTTTATGTTTTTTATTTCATTTAACTCTATTTGCACAGTATACTTTAATAAGGTGTGACTCCCTCAGGCGGTGATTATATTTTGTTACACAATTGTAAACAAGAGTAAAATATTTTTTTTTTTGTTTTTTATTATTTTTTTCTGGCCTTCTGTACTCCTGCAGATAGCCATTGTTATTGTTTAGGACGTTGACAAATTTCGTTGGAAAATTTTTCTATTTTGTTTGTGTGTTGGGTGGGGGGGTGCATAGATATTAATGTATTATTGTCTATTACACAGTGATATTGTTCGTCTTTATGTACCTGTACAAATCCAAATATATATCGTCATTATTGTGCGTCAAAATGGTGTGTAAATTTGGTAGTAGTGGACAATTAGTCCGTACTAACACCTTCCACAGCTGATCTCTAACGTGTGTGTATTATTCGCAGGCTAATATTATGTGGTTAGAGTCGGCAATGGATAGTTGATCACAAGAGCAGACCACCTATGCGAGCTAGGTGATGCGGTTGAATAGCTATGATTAAATCTAAGCCTGTTTATTGCAGTGTAAAATTTTCTATTTTCAGAATAATTGTGGAACCAGGGTTTTCGGGGTATACAAGTTTTGTAGGGATCTGTAAAATTTACCTTTTCGGGGTTGATGATTTCGTATACCATTCTTCCCATCCTATGATAACATAACTTTTTATAATGGTTTTTAACATCAGATGTACTGATGATGTATTGATGTATGGAAATTGCATTAGAGCAACCATATTTGCTCCGGAATCAGCTTTTTCGTTTCCTAACACCTCACACCCATGACTCTTCACCTATATTAACCAGACCGAGCCACCGTTGGTGGTCAATATCTTTATCATATTTATAGTGTCCAGAATTAGGAAAGAGAAGGGTCATTATCTGTATGTTTCAGTCTCTGTAGAACGCATTTACTGTCACTCATGATGAGAGACTGCTTTATGTTGGAAGACTGAATGCTATATAAACACTTGTTTATAGCTATTAGTTCAGCTGTGAATATGAAGGCTGTGTGATTAAGTTTGTATTGTAACATTGAATCCGACTGTTGATGATAGACTGAGCATCCCACACATGTATTCATATATCAAATAAATGCTTTTATTATTACCATTATTATTGTTATTACATTATTATTATTATTATTATTATACTGTCTACATACCTATCACTTTTATTCGACATATCCAGGAAAAATTGATATACTGATGCGTTCTGAGGAAACAATTGCGTTAGGCTTCCTTCTAAAGTATTAAGTCAAAACAATTAATGGTTCTACCCCTTTTAAAATACTAATATACGTTTAAAACATTGGTGAAATTCCAAATTTGAAAAATCACGATTAACCAGAAGTGCAATTTTACAATTTTTTGAGTTTATCTGATTTTCTTCTTTTTTTTTCGAAAACAGTTAAGATTTCCTTTAAACATGGAATACACACTGCACAGATATAACAAACCTATAACTTTTATTTGAATTTTTCTTTTCGGAAAAACTTGATTTTTGAAGTTTCTGGAGGAATTATAAGTTAGGTTTTTTTTTTGTTTTTTTTGTGGCCTTAGCATTAGTTAGGTTAAAATTTAAATTGCTGCTATAAGCTGAATTAGTTGAGATAGATGGCGGTCCCAGGACTGGGTACACTCAGTTATACGTGATAATCCCTACAACCTTTTTTTTATGGCAATACTAACTAAACTTTTGTAATCAGTTACATTTTAAAGAAAAATTTGTCAAATAATTATGTAATAAGAGATAGTCATGTAAGTGTTTCGCAAGAGATATTTTTATTTTCATGTCAGATTTTCTGTACCGAGTTTTCACAGGAAATACACTAGTGCGTAAGAGAGTGATTATTTAGAAATTGGTCTGTTTGTTTGTGCGTATGTGTCTTGGGTGTCTATGCTTGTCTGTCTTTGTGGTCAGCAAAACCAAAAAAGTTATTGTGAATTGTTTTGTTTGTTTTTTTACAAGAAGGCTACTGCAATATGGGACTGAAGATCGGTATATATCAAAACATGGACTCAGCCCAAAGACTTAGGATTTTCTACAGTTTTTTTTTTTTTTTTTTAGTTTAAGAATGTTTGGGTGCTATAAAATTAGTCCCCATGTTAATTGCTATAAAATTAGTCCCCATGTTAGTTATCTTAATGTTATTATTCTCCTGTCGCATTTTCCACAGTTTCGTTTTAAAATTTTCTTGTCAAAGTGCCTGATTGAAGATACCTGATTATAAAAATTCGTGTGGGGCATCATTAAAATATCCAAGGCTCTTTTCCTATAAGTTCTCTCTGATCAGTTTTCATCTGTTCAGGGCATTCATTATTTCTTCAAATTAGCTTTGACCATTACGCACTTTTTATATTCAATTCTGGGGGAGATGGATAAATACATGAAATACGTGAACCAAAAGGACAAAATACAAACTAAGATAATAAAAAATTCAAAATAAATAGTATCTGTAATAGAAGCCATCCACAGCAAAGAGAATGCAACCACAGCAGAGAGAAGAGAGGCCCTCTCTGGTTAACAGAGACTAGGCAGGCTAGAGTGGGAGAACCTGTGTATATAAGCCAGTGGGAATCTATCTAGAGGATCTATCATATACAACCATACAACTGTACACCAGTCGTCGCATCGTGTCATATCTCTACTCTCACCATTCATTCTATCATTTTCATTATAAAGTCCAGTGCAGTTAGTGTAAACTTAGCTACATTATATTAGTGTCAGCATATCTCGTTCATTTAATCAAACCTAATTTCTTTCCTCAACAACCCCATTATAGTATCTTAGCGCTTCCCATATTATATTAAACTTAAGAGGTAATGAGGTAAAATTTAACTTAATCCGTTTTTTTTTTTTGTTTTTTTATCGGAAAGGGAAGACGGTTAATTTTTTTCAAAAAAAAATACCAAGTATATCTATAATCACTAAATCCTATTAGTGATAGAAATTCCTTATAAGGATAAAAAAAAAAAATTAACAATTTCCTAAAATAAATCTATAATAAAGATCTTTTTGGCAAACTTTGTGTAAATAAGCGTTTAATTAATGTAAATACATATATTTGTGTATTAAAAGCATTGAGTGTCATTTACTTATGGAGAGAGTTTTGTCTGTTAGTGAATAGTTGAGGGGGTTTTTGTAAAGCTAATAATTCTGTGTGTTTGGTTGAATGTTATACTACTCGTACTAAAACATACCAAACAACTTCTGGCCATTCAGTTAAAAGGGTTAATTTAATTAATGAAACTTTAGACAAGGTTGAAAAACAACGTTTATTACGTGAAAGCCATCATATTGATTGAATGGCGGGGGAGGAGGAGGAGGAGGAGGTCATACAGTTTCCACAGTGACCCAACCAAACCATTACTACTCTGGACAAATATGGAATACATTTCATTTTAATAGTAATATTACTTCAAATATTTACAGTAACCATTCCCAATTGATTAGAATTTTTTTTCAAAGAGGAAAAGTTGATTTCAATTGAAAGTAATTACAGTTAATTCCAACATCATCAATAAAAAATAAAAAATAAAAATCTGAAGTGAATCACATACACACACATGACTTTGTTTTGATGCAAATTATATTGACTTTATTTGGTAAATTTATTTCAAATTTGAAACTATTACTAAATTTCAACTATTTTAAATGTTATTAATAAAACTAGAAGACCATATTTGAGGAAAGCGAGACATTCCAGGCTCTTCTCCATGGACTCCTCAAAAATCTTCTTCTTATTGAAAATAATGTTTTAACCGTAATTGATGAGTAGTTTTTGTAGTATATGTAGTTTGTAAACCAAGTCCAACGAAACTCTTTGGGTTGTTTATAAAAATAAAAATAAAAACCTGGTGTGAAACACTCACAGAACTTATCTTATTGCAGTTCACATAGTTGTATGAAGGAAGGGAGGTACACAGATGGATCCAAAACTCCGACTGGAGTCGGAGCTGGGGTCTACGGGGGCAGGCCTAAAGTTAAAATTAAGGTCAGCCTAGGGAAGTACGCCACGGTCTTTCAGGCTGAAGTCTTGGCGTTACAACTCTGCGCTAGGGAGATTATAAGGCAAAGGATAGTGGGTAGAAGAGTGGCCATATACTCCGACAGTCATGCAGCCCTGAAGGCACTTTCCTCACACCAAATAGTCTCAAGACTGGTGTGGGACTGCCTACTTGCCCTCACCGAGGTGGGTACTCGGAATAAACTGACACTCGCCTGGGTGCCGGGACATGCGGGGTTCCTGGGCAATGAGAGGGCGGATGCCCTAGCGAGGGAGGGTTAGCAGGATACCTTTATAGGCCCCGAACCCTTCTGCGCTTGTCCAGGAGTCTCATCCAAACTTCTATCAGGGGTTGGATAGAAGATCAGCGTCTGCGTTGGTGGGAGGGAACACCAGGACAGAGGCAGGCAAAGCTCTTCATTAAAAGACATTTGCCTAAATTTACCAAAGACCTACTGAGCCAGACCCGAAGGGATATAAGGTTAATTGTGGGTCTACTAAACAGGGCATTGTAGGCTGAATAGACACATGCACCACCTACAACTTGCGGATAATGCGGTATGCCGATTCTGCAAGGTAGAGGAGGAGACCCCGGCGCACATCTTTGTGAGTGCGCCGGCCTGGCGAGGATTAGGTTTCTTCAATTGGGGACGGGCAATCCCGAAGCTGGGAGCTTCATGACGGAGCCGCTCTCAGCTTTGCTAGGTTTGATTAGGAGGGCAAAGCTGGGGGCTGTTCTGTAACTTAAGGGGATCCACAATAGACCTCGACGTGTAGGTCGCAGTGGAATGAGGCTCACCCCCCCCCGTTTCTATTCTGTTCTATGAGGGAAAGGAATAGCTAAGTGGTTAGCATACTTGACTCCTACGCGGAGGTTCCGGATTCGAGTCAAATTTGCTTCCTTAGATTTTTTCTTCCAGGAAACCTCTACGGCTCACTTCCCGGTGATGTAATTAGAGACATTAGGCCGGCAGTGCACTATGAAAGCTCCGAGCGCCAATGACCATAGATAATGACGCGCCTTAAATTAAAAAAAAGAAAAAGTAGTTATATGGCAAATATTCTTCAAATTTGTATTAAATATTTTTACCTGACTTCATTTTGATATCAATAGAAAAATTTAAATTTAATAAAGTGACATTTTTGAGGAAACTATAACCTCCTCTTCCTCCAAAAACTTCTTAAAATGAAATTTCTTGGGAAAAAGTTACAAATAAATGTGTATAGGTCTCTGTATTCCGACCATTATCGACAATTCCTTCATTAAGAATATGTCCAAAGCATGAGTGCCTTACTTATCACTTATTGTAATTCCTACAATCTGTTAATTAAACGAAGTCTAAAAAAATCGGAATTTATGTGGAAATTGTTTGATACATGTCACACTGAAATATCAGAGTGTAGAGTTAAGCCTGACATCATCCAGAACTATCAAAATCAGCTTTCCTAAAAAATTTGTTAAAATTAAAGTGATAGGCCTAGGTTATATAAAAGAAATCTGTTGTGGCTGTATTTTAAGAAAAATAAAAATAAAAATTAGTAAAGTGGCGTTTCGGATTGATGGATTTTGGTGGAAACCTTAGCGTCGGATTTTATAAACGATGTCGAATATCTAAATGAAATACAATAATTCTGGAGTTTTATGTGACTCTTCGACACATAAACAAACACTGGAGCCTTTAGATAAAATTATTCTTCTATATCTCTTGGATTTTTTGGAGAACATTTAGTTTCGAAAATTTTGGCACAGTTTGATTTAGCTAACTATTTTAACTGAAGTTTCTTCAAGTTGATTCCCTTCGTTGTATCAAAACAGAATTTCAACTTTGAAATGAAAAAAATGACGAATTATTCTTTCACGAAAGTGATGCTTCAGACTAATTGAATGAAACACCGATAAAATGGCATAAAAACAAAATGTTATATATTTATGGTGAAGTAGCATTCTGTATCAGTGAGTTTTCAGCGCTATTGAAGTAAAAGCAGTTTCCTATTGATATAACTCGTCGAAAACTTGTGAACATCCCCCATTCTCAGGTCTTTTATTAACAACAAATTTACAGAAACATTTGGACTTATTTATCACGGATGAATATAGAAAACATGAATAAAGTTAGAATATTACTTTATATCTGGTGAATGCAATAATCATTGATTCTGTCTTTTTCTTCTTTTTTTATAATGAAATTTATAGCTCACAAAAAGTAGGAAGTCGTTCATCAGATATGGATTGGTGCAGAAAAACTGCGTCTCTATGCTGTGTAGGCTGTACCAAGTTGTACAAACATGCCTTGGCTGTTTGTGGGCAAGAAGGGTATGGTTGGATTGAGAAAGGAAAGGAAAATAATAGCCACGTTGCACAGTGGTGGTCATTGATGGAATACTGTACTGAGGGGAGAGTTGGAAAAGGCTAAGGATGACTTGGAAGGGTAGCTTAAGGGTGAGGTTATAGTGGAAGTCCCTTCTACATGGCCGTCCAAAAGCAAGACGGCTATATAAGGGAGTTTCCACGACATTGGGCACCAGTACAACTCCCCAAAGGTCACTCACTACCACTCTCCCTGGCTAGCCTTCGGCCCACTGTTGGAACAGAAGTTCTCCTACAGCCACTGTTCTCTTAATACAATATACCCTTCTGGCCTGTTTCTTGGCTTGCACTCAATTAACTTCAATATCGATTAGGTAAATTGAAGTTTTAGACTGTTACTAACGTCTGTTTGTTGTATAGAAATACTTATTTATATGGTTCTTATTGTAACTGAACTATACTGAAACAACGAATTTAAGATACTTATCTTTCTAAATTTCATTGCAAATTCCGTACATAGCGAGTTCATTAATTAAAAAAAAAAAAAATCTGGTGTGAAACACTCACACAACTTTCTCTTACTCCAGTTCTCAAATGATAATTGACAAATTTTATAGTTTGTGTACCAAATTTAATGAAATTCGTCGAAAACTGAAAAAACTGTTCAGTAAAAGCGCACTTCCGGTTTACTAATTTTCTTGAAACTCGGAATTTCAGCCATCTATTTATTTCTAACTAATTATGTTTGGATGATAGAATTGTATAATGAACTAGGATAGCACTTTGATGAAAATCTAACCCCACCCCTCCCCTAAAAGTGCTCTTAAAAGAAATTTCCCAGAGAAATGTTTTAGATAAAAGTTGTAGATCTTTGCATGTTTAGTTTATATAAGATGTTTCAAAAAAATCGTCAGAGCTATTTTTGAGAAAATTGCGAAAAAGTGAATAAATCATTTAGTAAAGTGGTAAAGTAAACGTACTTCCGGTTATCCGATTTTTTTTAAACTCGGAATTTCAACAACATATTTGATTCTAATTAACATTATTTAGATGGCAGAACTGTCTAATAAACTGAAATAGCACTTTAGATGGAAACCTAACCCCACCCCTCCCCCAAAAGTGCCCTTCAATGCATTTTCCCGGAGAAATGTTTCTAATAAAAGTTGTAGCTCTTTGTATGTGTGGTTGATGTTTAAAGTTTAAAGAAAATCGTCGGAGCCATTTTTGAGAAAATCGCAAAAAAGTAAAAAATCCAACTAGTAAAGTGGTACTTCCGGTTGAGGAATTTTTACAGATACCTACAGTCAGATCCCATGGTGACCTCTAAACGGAATATCAAATTTCAACTTTCTACGATTTTTCGTTTTTGAGCTATGCTGTTCACATACATACATACACACACACACGGACACACGGACACACACACACACACACACACACAGACTATTTGCTAAAAACCATTTTTTTGGACTCAGGGGACCTCAAAACGGATATTTCCGGTGAAAACTCGATATCGAAAATTTGACACGATTACAATACTTCCTCTTACTAGGAGTAAGAGAAAGTTAAAATGCATTCCTATAAGTGAAATCATTATTGTCAAACTCAGTTGAAGTTGAGTTAAAGAAATCTTATCAATTCAATAATTTTTATTAATTTGTAATTGCAATTATTCATGTTTTGATTTGATTGCATTTCAAAATATAATAAACTTCCACTACAAGCAAGATTACCTGAATCTTATCATCACTGTTTTAAGAGCAAATTCTAGAAATTAACTAATTAAAGGATTTAATATACCGGTAAAAGCGTAAAAGAGTTTGGCGACAGCGCAGTCACAGTGAGGTGAATTCTGCATAATATGTGGTTTGTTCGAAGTTACTTAAATATAATAAATATTATTTAACTATTTATTTGAGTCTGGTCGAAAATTTTATGGAGGAAATAAATGGGACTTCTTAAGGAAACCGATACGTATGTTGTGTAAATGAATAGCACAGATAAAGAAAATTGAAAAATACACTTGCCTATGTATTTTATAAATTTGGGAGTATATGTTCATTGGTCTAGCTCTGAGTTAGTTCTGAACAAAACAGAATTATTCGCATACACTAGTGTTCAATATGTGTATACACGAGAAGCAGTGTGCTCTGAACAATACCATCTCAGAGCCTAGACCAGTGGAAATTCACTGTCGCATTTTTCTGTCTTTCATTTACGTCATTCATTTACATCTTAACACAAATATCAAAAAAAAAATAATTAATAATAATAATGATCTGTAGAGTTTTTTTTAGTTGACCTTTTTCGTTTAAAATTTCCTTTTATACTCTAGTATAGGTCTGTTAGGCAGAAAGATTCAGTTTTGCCATACATTTAGGCACGGATGTGTGCCTTCTTCAGTGGCTTGTTTATTAAAAATTACAATGAAAATCAAATGAAACTACATACCTGGAATAGTTGGTTGAGAAATTAGGTATATTATTGTGATTCCTGAGGTATATAGTAGATATCTTGAAGAGGGCGGAAGTTAGTTTAGAGATTTTTGGAAGTTAGTGCTCGAATTATTAACACGGAATTTATAAAAATAGACTGTATTTGTACAATAATTTAAACGTGAGTAATGGTAACTATTAACAAGAAATACTTAGAAATAAATAGGAGATAAATAACTAATAATTTAGAATGATTAAAATAAATGAACTAAGATGCACAACTAAGGAAATAAGTATAAATAAAAACTGTAAAGGGACGCGGAAACTGCTGCTCGTATAATAATCTTGAAGACGTACTGAAGTATAATCATATAATCATCCCCTCTTCCAAAGGGGGGAAGTTTATATATTAGTGTTAGCAACACTCACACCAAGACATCTGTCCTAGTGTACGACCTTGTGCGACCTTGGTTATTTCGGTGACCAGTGATTTAGGTCAGTGGCCAGCCTTAGCGGTTGCTTGCTTTGATGTATTGACCCTTGGTTTTGTTTGTTTGGCCGCGGCCTTGTCTTGAAGACAGCAGCCGGCTAGGCCACTAGTTATAAATTATTCTTTCTTTGTTATGTGTTGTGAAGGTTTGATGTTGCTATGACCCTGCCATGTCATTGCATATATAATAGAAAAAATATATCTAAATTTTCTTGAATAACAATTGGCACTTGCCTTTACACTAATTATATTTTTTGTGTGGAGTTTATAGTCTCTGTTATTATAATATTTTTTATTAGATGAATTTGTGTAATCCGACTATATAAATAAATAAGTATTGAAGAGAGTTGTTGTGGTTGTGGTAGGTTCCGCAGAGCTGGGAAGCATCAGAAACATTTTCCATGATAGCCTGCTTCTTTTAGTGGTTCGCCCATCTTCAGGATACGTTTTTCTCACACACTGTGATAACACAGATTTGCACAGAGGAAATTCAGTTTGCACACTCATATTGAAGACACATTACATAACTGATATTACATACTGATGTTGAAGAAAACTTTCCATTTAACCGAATGATTATTTCCCATCCCTTGTGGATTCCTGAAGGATTTCTTATGTACACTCTTATTGTCATTCACCCGTCATCAAAGGTCTTATGGCTATTTCCACGAATTCCCGGAGTGCATCTGCTAAAGTGCTCCTGCGTTGCTAAAAGGTGGTACATCCCGGCATATGCCGAACATCGGTGATACTATGTCAGCTTTATCGAACTATTTGCCAGAGGGAACCCCTCATGTCCGTTAAAAGACACTCGGCATTTGCTTCCTGTCAACATTATTCTTGTCAACCTAAACCAGCTTCCGATAAATTTCTAATTTCACCATAGCTTTAAGAAGCTTTTTATCCCTGTCCCCACTAGATAGATAGATATATATTTTATTGCTCCCCCCCCCCCCAAAATTCTTACACACAATATAATTTACTTAGTAACAATATATAATGTTATATATATCATTACAATATATATAATGTTACAATATATTTATTAGTAACTAAGTAACATTTCTGACATAGCGAAGGCCGTCTGCGAAGAGTACAGTTTTACAGAAGGGAACAATCAGTTTTACAGTTTTTAGAGAACAATCTGGAAACTATTCCCAAAAGAGCCATACACCGATAATTCTTACAATTAAACCTGTTGTCTTTCTAAATGAATGAGGCAATTCGCTCAAATAGACCCTATTCTTCCGGCATTTTCTCTTCAATAATAATTCGTACAATTTTCTTTCTATGGCGGGTTCTGGTCCCCCTAATTTCTCTATTTATCTTCTAGTATTTTGTGTGGTTTACTTCCTTTATCAAGAATCTTGGCATCTGGCGGATTTCCTAAGTACAACACACCAACAACACATACAATGAGGCACTATCAACCAAACAATATCTATATACGCAAACGATATGGAATTAGCGCACCTTTTTTTCGGCACTAACAACAATCACCTCCACTCAGTGATTAGAACTTCATTTCAGAGAAATTTCTTGCCCGTTTAAAAATATTTTTGAGCACATATTTGATTATTTGTTCAGAAAAGATTAAATAGTTAAAAGAAAAATGAAAAACTGATCCGGCCATTCTTACTTATTCATTCATTCATCCATTTTTATTTACTTTGGAACTCACTCATACATATGATGCAAAGTAAAGAAAATTTGCAGACTCTGCAGTTGTCATCGATTTACTTTTAACCATTAATTTATTTAAAAAAAAAAAAAAAAACTGATTGATAAACATTCTCTAAACTTGCAATTTTACTGAACCAATACTACTACCATTCTCAAAATGACATGGGTCATGGAAAGCTGCACAATATAAAGTTGGTTAGCACTAGGTAGGCGGATATGGCTACAGACTGCATGACAGCGCTTCTAACATGCTTAGAAAAAGTGGATTTCTCCGGAATAGTGAAACAAATAAAAGTGATATATATGTCAGCAATAAAAGTGTGGATGGGTCACCAATGCTAGATAACATCTGGTATTTTATCCGTCGTAGCATGCATATTTAAATTGTTCCTGACCGGTTTCGGATTTTCATCCCTCGTTAGAGCAAATTCACTAAGTTCGTGTAGGGAGTTTACTTTAATGTAATGTTCCTGTTACACTCACACTTTTTGGTTGTATATATGTGTCCAACCAACCAACCAGTGTGAGTGTAACAGAAACTCTAAGTGAGTTTAAATACTTTACAATATCACAATATTATGCTTATTAAGTACTTTTTTTTTCGGGCGCATCGACGACTTATGGCCATTAGCGCCACACATTCTTTAAGTATCTTTCTCTTCTTTTGCCACTCTAGCTGGAGTGAACTCTCCACACGAACTTAGTGAATTTACTCTGTCGATGGATGAAAATCCGAAACTGGTCAGGAACAATATCAATATGTATGCTACGACGGATAAAATACCCGATATATATGCGGTTAACAAGTTTATAGAAAGCTTTGGAGCCATTTTCTGGAAAGTTCCAAAAACAAAACAAAAAATCTCAGTTTCTTTTTCCAATTTATTTCAAATTAATTCTAGTTTAGTGTACACGAATATTATCAATGCTTCAGTATCTGAAAATGCAGTTGGTGTGTTGTAATAGCTTGTGGCGTGAGCTGTGTTGTAAAGGGCTTGTGTGTATGTTTGAGAAAGTGAGAGAAGTATTAGAAATAAGCAAGAGATCACCACTGTTTTTGAAATAAATATAATATTCTTTAAGTGAATTTATATACTTTACAATATCACAACTATTATGCCTATTAAGTACTCTCATGGGCTCTATTTTCTTAGTTTTGATGTACATAAAGCGGGCTAAACTATTTGCTCGCCATCCAGAAAAATATATTCATTTTAAAATAATTGTTTTATCCAATTTAAATGAACTACTTGTTTATTAATTAGTTAATTCAAGACTGCAGCAATAATAATTATTATCGCCATAATATTATTGTATAAAACAAAATTATAAACATAGATCAATGTAAACAATGTTATACAGAGGACGACAGTTTACTAGTTATTATATTACATTACTTCATCCTACCCGACTGTGCAATATGTATTAATTAAGCAGTCTACAATAATTAAAGCTTAGTTTCGGATTATAGTTTAGAATTATCTGCTGCTTAATAAGAAGCTTTGAAATATGGTATTGCCAGTATTATCATCATCCTTGCTAATACAATTAGTGAGTATACAACAAATTATGAGTTGAGAAGTTTTTACTACTTTCCTTTCTTATCGGCGGCTACTAACTTAACTCTTTTAACAACTTATTCTTTAAGAAATAACTAGCATTGGGTTTTTGCCTTGTGACACACAAATAGCATACATACACACGCAATATATATACAGACGAAACGTTGTTTTACAAACAATTTTTTATTTTCAGATGACCTATAAATACGTATTTCTAGTAAAAGTTGAATTTTCGTTCATCAAGAAGGAATTTGTAAATTTAAGAATTGGCACTGAAATAAACTGAAGAATTACCGCTTAAGTTCACGCGTTCACTATTTTGATCTGACAAAAAAATATGGAGAAAGGGTGAACATTGTAGCTTCATTTAAAATGGAATAAAGAAGGGGGCGGGAGTATTCGCCCAAGGCTCGCATTCAACGTGACCCAAATTTCCCTTTTAACTTACTAATATGGAGAGCACATATGCATATCTGGTGCCTTCAAGGTGATATGAAAGCCACCAAGAAGCGCCTCCATATTGCTCGTCGCTGGCATGAATCTCAAGCAGAAATCTGCCATGACCACTACTGGCCAGATCTCATAGGCAACAGAACCTTTTGATTGAGCCGACTGTAGGAAAATTTCTGCGAGAGACTTCTGATATTTCTGTGGCTTTGATCAGTGGTATTCCTCCGCTAGATTCTGATTTGCCGTTCCGAATCCAGGACCTAAAAACTGATTTTGTCACTCCTTTTGGGAGGTCTCAGATAGGTTTTGAACCAATAAGAGGCGTATTTGAAACTTCTCGGATCAATTCGTTTAGTACTTAATCAATGTTCACATACCGTGTACGCTTTGGCACCCAGAATAGAATGAGCTTTCATTTAACCGTAGCTTGATATCAATTTTATAAAATTATTTGCACAATTCATATATTGGTAATGTATATACAGGGAGTCCCAAGGTATATAGATAACGACTTTTTCTCGGAAACTAAGATAGCTAGAAAAAATACTAAAAAATATGAGTCCCCGTAGTTTTTTGTTAGAAATCCAAATTTAATTTGAAAATTTGTTTTGGGTGTGCTTCCAGAAGCGAGATACAGGCACCAATTCATTTTTTCAAATGGGGAAGTGTGGTTTTTATTTAGAAATAGATTCCTCTATTTTTTGCAAGAAAAATTTACTTGAACGGTTTTTTTCTTTGAGCGATATTTTACAAGTTATGAATGAAAACATGATTCTTATAAGAAATTTCGAAATGATATTGTAACGCAGCTAGTGAAGCCATCTAGGAGAGAAGGCAGGTACCTAAGATTCTCGTAGTGGCCGCAGGAAGCGCTGGCGAGTAGTTCTTTCTAGAAGAATTGAGAAGAGTCTGGAAGGTTCTCTACCGGTATCAATAGAGGGACCACAGAGAGTTGAGAGAGTTTTTCAGTTACAAACGAAGTAACTAGTTTGTGAAAAGTGTACAAAAAGTGAACAAAGTGAACTGTGAAATAATTATTATTAAGTGTTGTATTTTGTATTTATTGTGTATAACAATAAATTGGTGTTATCTTTATTGAAGTTTAGAGTATTTTATCGATACGAACCCACTTAAAACTAGTTGCAGTAGTTAGTTTAGTTGGAAAAAACGTTACATTTGGTGTCAGAAGTGGGATAAAATCTCTAAACAGGTAACAGTTTAGTATCAGTTTTATTGTATGCCCATAAGTGCCAGAAGTCAAACGCGAAAAATGGAGGAAATGAAGACATTGTTGAAGGAAATGAAAGACAAAATAGAAAGTGGCCAGGACGAAATATAAGACGAAATAAGGAGGGGCCAGGATGAATTAAAAGACAAAATAGAGAGGGGCCAGGATAAAATGAGAGCAGAAATAAAAAAGGAGATAAATAAGATCCAAGAAGGAATGAAGAATGACATAGACAAGGTCCAGGAAGAATTAGACCAGGTCCAAGAAGAAATGAAAAAGGCCCAAGAGGAGTTAAAATCCGAAATGGAGAGGAAGATAGGCGATGTAGAAAAGTACGTAAGACGCCGATTGGAAAGCACGGAGACTGGCTTGCCCAAGGTTGGAGTAGGAGCCTCTCCAACGGTAGACACACAGGAAAATGAAGGCCCCCGAGTGGCGATCAGAGCTCTTGCGCAAATTAAGCCGCCAACCATGATGGAGCATCATCGTGGGCAAACTATTTGCTACAATTTAATGCTGCCGCTTCCGCAAATGGATGGAGCGAAAAAGAGAAAGCAACATCACTGATTATCTCGTTGCGGGGTGAAGCGCTGGACATCCTCCAGAGCATTCCGGAGGATCACCGTGGAGATTTTGCCCATTTGAGCGAACACATGGACAGGAGGTTCGGCGACAAGCATATGTAGGAACTGTACAGGACGCAGTTTAAAACACGGCGCCAACACCCGGGAGAAACACTCCAACAATTTAGTGCCGACATCTCCCGCTTGGTTAGAATGGCGTTCCCCGGCCTGGATGACAATCTTTTGGAGGGATTTGCTGCGGATACTTTCGCCGACGGCCTGAAGGACCCCGAATTAAAACAGGCTATCAAGTTGGCCAGATCA
>JAAEAF010009056.1:0-24912 GCA_011037195.1 Triatoma infestans
GGGGGAGGAGTGGGGTTAGGTTTTTCTGTAAAGTGATATTTCAGTTTATTGTATATTTCTATTATGTAAATAATATTAATTAGAATTAAATATGTTGTTGGAAATACGACTATGAAAAAAATCGGAAGACCGGAAGTGCGTTTTTACTGAAATGTATTTTTCAGTTTTCTGGTATTTTCTCGAAAAACGGCTCCAACAATTTTTACTTTCTCTTACTCATAGTAAGAGGAAGTATTGTAATCGTGTCAAATTTCTTCAGGATATCGAGTTTTCACCGGAAAAACGTTTTTTGAGGTACCCTGAGTCCCAAAAAGTGGTTTTTAGCAAATGGTCTGTGTGTCTGTCCGTGTCGTGTGTGTGTGTGTGTATGTATGTATGTGAACAGCATAGCTCAAAAACGAAAAATCGTAGAAAGTTGAAACTTGATATTCCGTTTAGGTATCACCATGGGATCTGACAGTACGTTATCTGTCAAAATTCCTCAACCGGAAGTACCACTTTACTAGTTGGATTTTTTACTTTTTTGCGATTTTCTCAAAGATGGCTCCGACGATTTTCTTTAAACTTTAAACATCAACCACACATACAAAGAGCTACAACTTTTATTAGAAACATTTCTCCGGGAAAATGCATTGAAGGGCACTTTTGGGGGAGGGGTGGGGTTAGGTTTCCATCTAAAGTGCTATTTCAGTTTATTAGACAATTCTGCCATCTGAATAATGTTAATTAGAATTAAATATGTTGTTGAAATTCCGGGTTTGAAAAAATCGGATAACCGGAAGTGCGTTTACTTTACCACTTTACTAAAATTCACTTTTTCGCAATTTTCTCAAAAATGGCTCTGACGATTTTTTTGAAACTTCGTATATAAACTAAACATGCAAAGATCTACAACTTTTATCTAAAACATTTCTCTGGGAAATTTCTTTTAAGAGCACTTTTAGGGGAGGGCTTGGGTTAGATTTTCATCAAAGTGCTATCCTAGTTCATTATACAATTCTATCATCCAAACATAATTAGTTAGAAATAAATAGATGACTGAAATTCCGAGTTTCAAGAAAATTAGTAAACCGGAAGTGCGCTTTTACTGAACAGTTTTTTCAGTTTTCGACGAATTTCATTAAATTTGCTACACAAACTATAAAATTTGTCAATTATCATTTTGAGAACTGGAGTAAGAGAAAGTTGTGTGAGTGTTTCACACCAGATTTTTTTTCCTACAAAATCTATGAACTACATATTTAATGAGCTACAAATTTTATTTGAAACATTTCTTCTGCTAAAGTCATTTTAGGGGGTTTTTGGGGGAAGGGTAGAGGTATGTTTTCCTATAAAGTGCTATCTTAGTTGATTATACGATTCTACCATCTAAACAAAATTAATTAGAAATAAATAGATGGCCTAAATTCCGAGTTTCAATAAAATTAATAAACCGGAAGTGCCCTTTTTTCTAAATAGTTTTTTTCAGTTTCCGACGAATTTCATTAAATTTTGGTATACAAACTATAAAGTTTGTCAATTATAATTTTGAAAATTGGAGTAAGGCAAAAGTTGTGTAAGTGTTTCGCACCAGATTTTTTTAAATATGTCCTTTTTATTTTTCTTACTCTGTAGGAGAAAGTATCGCGATCTAAACGAAATTATTTTCGAAATTGAGTCATCACCGGAAATACGTTTTTGAAAAATGGCTGGTGTGAAACACTTATATGAATTTCTCTGTTTGCTGTTCAGGCAGTAATTAATGCATAAAGTAATAAATTTTCATTAAATTTCAGATTTTACTTATTTGATCTAACATAAACATGTATTGGAGTGGGAGATAAGCACATACCCATGCAGGTAGTAGAATTGATTACATTGGAGTCAAGAAAATAACCCCAATAATATTGAGCGAACTAACATTTAAATTTAATGTGTAGATTTCTCAGCACCCCCTAAAAACATCTTTTTTAATATAAATGAAGAATAAGTTCCAGGTTTATTGTGTTACAGGTGTATTATTGTATTAGTATTCCAAGTTTAATGGAATTTGTTACAATAATTGTTTTCGAGAAAATTTCAAAAAAATTGAAAAACCTATTCAGCAAAATCGCACTTGCCTTGTCAAATTTTCAAATTTGGAATTCAATCATAGTTCTAATAAATGTTAATATTCTGTAATTGGTAGAACCATAAATTTGACTGAAGTTGTACTTTAGAGGCATGCTTGAAACAGCTATTTCCCCAGAATCCTCCCCCCCCCCATTTTCTCGGGAAAAATGTTTCAAATAAAATTGATAGTACTCTTCAATTGTGTTTTTTGGACTCGGACCTCAGATAAGCCAAAGAGAGAATAAGGCAATTTCACTTTGGGCGATTGGAACATGAGACCAGTTCAATATTCGATGTTTGCGTTTGCCTGGTTAAAAGGCTGCTCTTCATAAATTTCATTAGGCTGAATTAGCATCTATTTGCGGCTGTGATTCTTTTATTGATCTCTCTTGCGAGATACTATTAGTGGTGTGATGGATGCCAGAAACATATTTTATTTGAAAAATATTATTTCAAGAATATTGTAACATTCACTGGCAAAAAAAAGGGTACACCCAGGTAGAAGACTACAGTTACAGTAAGAGTTCAAAGGACCTGGTTGGCTTTGTCCTTTAGAGTTCATGAACTTGGTTATCATTGTCTACCCCCTTCTCACAGGGGAGGATTTGAACTATGAAGATTTTTTCAAGACAGTCTGTGGTAGACATTCAAGGAGAACACTTGTTTTTCGCTCTCTTAGCATCCACCAGTGCCTGTTCCACAATATATTAATAAGTTTATACATTCATTGCAAATAACTTGTAGTTATTATTTTAATAGAATATATTTATTGTTAGCAGTGGTGATTACCTTCTTATTTCTGATACTTCTCTCTCTTAAACATATATACTCACAAGCCCTTTACAAAACCGCTCGCGCCACAAGCTACCCCACTACAAACTACAGCAACATCACACCAATTACATTTCAGTGGAGTTAACTTGGAAGCCAAGGTAAAAATTAAATTGGTTAATTCTGTGGAAAATATGGAAGCCGATTTGCAACTTCTCTCCCGGACGTACAAATACTTAGTTTTTCCTCAATTACAATCAGGCCCACTTGATATTGCTGCTTTTTGTAGAGAGAAGAAGGCAATCTTCAATGCAGGAAGGGTACGAGCTACGATATCCACATCGTCCACATAAGCCAATATTATTATTATATGATTATATATTTATATTATATGTATTATATTTATGATTATATATTTATATTATATGTATTATATTTATGATTATATATATTATATATTTTATTATATATGATTATTATATATGATTTATTATATATGACCCTAGAAGTCCCTTATTGCCTTCTCTGTACGGCTAGATTAAAAAGGTGGCAGGCGAAAGCATCACCGTATCTCATTTCTTTTTTTTTTTTCTTTCTTTTTTTTACGAAATTCAGGGGATAAGTCAGATTGATCCAACCTGACCCCTGGATATTTTCTTCATCGTCATATGCACTAGTCGGATAAGTTTTAACAGTATATATATTAGGGGAAGGGATTAGCTCAGTGGTAGCGCGCTGGACTAGCAACGCGGAGATCACGGGTTCGAATCCAGCCGTGCTACTCTTAGATTTTCTCTTCCTAGGAGCCCCTACAGCTCACATTCCGGTGATGAACAGTGTTGTCTGTAACGGGAGAACCCTGTCCGGAGGCCGGCAGTGCACTGAGAAGGCTCCGGGCGCAAATGACCTCAGACGTTGAGACGCCTTAAATTAAAAAAAAAAAAAAAGAAAGAAAAAAAGTATATTATTCATCTTAAATTCAGTATGAGAAGCTCCGTGTGAGCATTTCACAATCAGATTTTTAACCATTCAATTATTCTAAAAATAATTATATGTAAATAAAATTGTAGAAACATAAAATATATAAATGTAATTGAATTTATTAATAACAATAATATTATTGACAATTTTTTAATGTTCAAATCTACCTTAGTGCTATCTTTGTTTAAACACAGATTCACAGAACAGATTTGGAATAGTAATTGTTTCAATTTTTACACGCAATAACCTAGTTCTAATTATTGCTTAACATGGAAAAAAAAAAGCTAATTTGTTTTATTTATTACGGTAACAAGGACAAACAGACAAAAATACAAAAATAAAAAATAAAAAAAACAAGTAAATAGATAAAGCATGTATATTGTAGTGTATTCAAATTTAGCACTAGAGAAATCCTATCATCTTCTATTTAACTTATATGAAGAATATTTATTAACTTTTAAAAAATAAATCCAAATAATAATATATAAATAATATATCTGTCATACTTTTTCTAAAAAAACTAATTTGCATTTAATTAATAACTAGTTAAATGGAAATTGCAGTAATTCTTGGAGATGGCTACTATCCAAGACTTTGTATCTCAGCCTCCATATAAATCAAGTTAATAAAATATTAATTTACTGTAAAACTTCGTCTCTTTTTTTTCTTATTTTCCATCCATGAAAACGCTTTGATTCATTAAAGAAATAAATTACAACATTGGCGCCAACATGTACATATATCCTTTATGAATGAAATATTTCGCCGAATTTATTTATGAAACACAATAATTACGATTTTTGTAACTATTCACATTTCTTATCTATTATTATTAAGTTATAAAAGAGAGATAGAAAAAAACAAACAATTTGTTTAGTACATTCCTCATTGTTTATGTAATATTGTACATAAATCGCCTCGTTATATTTGAGGACTATATTGGGATACTTTCTCTTCTTTTATTGTGTAAGAAAAATTTTGACGATCATGTGAAATTTTCGTAATTGAGTGTTCAACGGAAGTACATGTTTTTAAGCCCCTGAATACGTAAAACAATGTTTTTAACGAATGGTCAATTACGACAAAATTGCCAGAAGCTTAAACATAATTCTATTTTTGTAACCCACAGTAAAGGGTGTTATGCGTACCGTGCCCATGGAGGTTTGCAGCCGGGTGCCTCCCTGAAACCGGGCCAAATCAGGGAGTAACAAATGGCCATGCTATGTCATGCGGGGCTCTGGCACAGTCGGCTCAAGAATTCCCTAGCTACTCGTGGGATCAGCACATGGAAGAATCAAATGAAAAACTAAAAAAGAACTGCGGCAGGCACCGCAGCAGTACAAGCTGTAGTCCAAAACACAAAGGAGCTAGCTCCTAGTGTGATGGACACGCGGGTAACACCCAGTACAAGCGGGATGAGCATTGCTCATCGAGTTTTGCATGCACAAACAGAGAAGCGGGCAGCTACCGCTGAAGTGTATGCTGAGCACCAGACCTCTCAGGAGCATGCTCCCAGGAGGAATGAAGGAATTGCTGGGCCTACTACCACCAAAACGAGCTGTGCTTGTCAGGTGGACCAGTCCCAGATGGGCAAGAAGGACGAGGAAGGGAGCGAGAGGGTTCCCAGGGAGAAAAAAGCGCCTCAAAGGAAAGAAGAGGACGCTGCCGCTGCCGCTGCCGCCCCTGGGACAACCGGGAGTGATGGACGATCCCTTGAGGAGAGGCCTTAGCGGGGCGGGCGTTAGGTGGTATCTCCGCGCGCTTCGGAGGGATGATCCGCAGGAGGCGAGGGGCGCAGGAAGAGAGCACAGGGCGCAAGAGGGGGGGCAGGTAGCTCACCTCGGCAGCCCAAGGTCTGCGGAAAGGTACTCACTAAACACCTCCCGAGAAGCAAGAGATATTAAGAGAAGGAAAAGTGGTACCATCTGATCCGGTGGATCTTGCGCCTTATCCCTTGCCAAACTGGCCACAGCTATGCTGGCACGGTGAAGGTGGTGAGGGTGGGTGTGATGCCGAGGGGTTTTCCGGAGAGGATGCTCAGTGCTGAAGAGCTGTCAGCACTAGAAGAGGTTTTAGTAGAAGAAATATCCCTCGGTGGGAGCATAAGCTCCAGTTTGAGGCAATTCATTTCCGTCCAGGTATGTTATGGCTGGAATGCACTAATCAGCAGACAGACCCAGTAACTGATTTATAAGCATTTAGTCCAAAATCAACTATAAAAATTTCTTTTATTCACTTTTATATGTAAATAAATTTTTCTGAAAAATGGGTTTGAAGTATTTTTGGAGGATTCTGAGAGGTTAAAATTGCAAAAATGTATTTTCAATCTTATTGCCCTCTCTACAATGCAAGCATTCTCTACAATACCTCTTACACTTGTCTCTCTACCAACTGCATACTTATATGAGCTAAATTTGGAAAACTTCCAGTAAAAAGGCCTATCACTTTTGATGGAAACATTTTATCCAAAAAAGTTCATTTAAGGGAGTTTTGCTGTGGGAGGGGGAGGTTATTTTATTATTTGCCTGTGGGGAGGGGGGCCAAGCCCTCCGCTATCCAAAAACCCACTGGACCCATATAGCTACTCCAAGAAAAACAACAATAAAACCGGGTCTAGAACAGATATCCAGGATCCGGATCTAATCCATCTAAGATTCTAATAATAAATCGGACAATAATCTTAAGGGGAAATAGCCTAAGCTCTTCCATAGACATCCTGTTCCTACCAAATATCCTGAACCTAATTTCCTCACAACCCAGGCAATCTGTCAAAGATAGGTGTTTCCTCCTCTGTCTCACAGACTGTACAAAATGGATCTGGTAGGAGCCCCATTACGTAGAGATGTCTCCTTAAACCACGACGGTCAGAGTAAAGGATCCAACCAGTTGCCTAAGAGAGCTCCCGTGAAAGACACAGCAACGTTTCAATAATAGCCCTGTCGGATTCCCCCCCCCCCCCCCCCGATGAACATCTTGGACTGAGGACAACCAACTGTGCTCATCCATCAGGATAAATGCTGTGAAGCTGTCCATGAGTAGATGTCTGACAGACATGTTCCAGAAGACATGCCAACAGCAGGCTCGGGACCAATGAAAGGGAGAGAGGCGCCTAATTTGCCAAACCTACCACCTCGCTTCGGCAGTATATAAATACTAAAATTGGAAAGATACACAGAAGGTTAGCATGGCCCTTGCGCAAGGATGACACGCAAAATCATGTTGGAGGTTATATTTTCTCTTTTAATAAAAAGCATTTTATTAAGTTTAGTTTTATCCGCTCATTGGTGTAAATTTGAAGACAAATAAACATTTAGTAAAAATTATGAATTTGAAGAAAATTTGTAAATATAAACTGCAATAAGAGAAAGTTGTGTGAGTGTTTCACACCTGATTTTTTAGTTTCTTTACTTCATTAGGTCCTCACGCGTTAGTCTAGTGGTTAGCGCACTCGTCTTTCGCGCGAGAATTCAGGGTTCGATTCCCGTGAGAGCAAAGTCGGTGTTCACCCAGCATCGTGATGAAAAGTGGGAAGCTCCAGTTAGTAGCGCCCTAGTAGCGAAGGCCGGAGCTAAACGGCGTGGGAACTGCAGCGTGCTTACCACACGCCCTTCTATTCAAATCGCCGTCTGGCAAGCCTAGGTTACACCATAGGGTTTTTTTTTTTTCTTTTTACTTTCTCTTACTCCTTGTAATCGTGTCAATTTTTCGATATCGAGTTTTCACCGGAAATATCCGTTTTGAGGTCCCCTGATTCCAAAAAAGTGGTTTTTAGCAAATGGTCTGTGTGTGCGCGTGCGTGTGTGTGTTTGTTGTGTGTTTATGTGTACAGCATAGTTCAAAAACGAAAAACCTTAGAAAGTTGAAATTTGATATTCCGTTTAGGTATCACCATGGCATCAATCGGTGGGTCATCTGTCAAAATTCCGCAACCGGAAGTACTACTTTACTTGTTGTTTTTTTTTACTTTTTTGTGTTTTTCTCAAAAATGGCTCCGACGATTTTCTTCGAACGTTTTATGTCAACTATCCATAGAAAGAACTTTAATGACATGGCAAAGTCATTGACATCGGCAAAGTCAAACACCAAAGAAATAATAATTTACAACTAGTGGTTCCAGCCAGCTGCTATCTTAACAAAGGGTGGCAGTAATAAAAGTATAACCCAACCGGCCGCCGGCTTCAAGACAGCCGCGGCCAAACAAACGATTAACAAAGCCTTTTCATCAATACTGTACATCAAAAAGCAAGCACCGAATAAGGTCACCAAACTACGAAGGTCGCACACTAGGACAGATGTCTTGGTGTGAGTGTGAACAACAGTATTATATATAAACTCTATCATATACGACGAGGATTATTATATCATCTACAACCATACGAACACGTCTATATACACGAGCGGCAGTTTACGCGTCTATACAAAGTTATATTCAAACTTTCATTCTCTTAGTTGTGCACTTTAGTTCAGTTATTTTATCATTCTAATTTATCTTCTATTTATTACTAAGTATTTTATTATAATTATTAGTTACCATTTCTAACGTTCAAAGTATTGTTCAATTATAGTTATTTTTATATAAACCGTTTAATTATTCGAGCACTAATTTCCCAAAATCTCTCAACTAACTTCCGCCCTCTTCAAGACATCTGCTACTCCAGGAATCACACATCAAACGATTCCATTACAAACTACAACTTTTATTTGAAATGTTTCTCTGGAAAAATTCATTTAAGGGCAGTTATGGGGGAGAGGTAGGGTTAGATTTTTATGTAGTGCTAATTCATTTTATTTTGACAATTCTGCCATCTAAATAATGTTAATTAGAATTGAATATGTTGTTGAAATCATGAGTTTGAAGAAAAAAAAATCGATACGCGGAATTGCGTTTACATTAGCCGAATTGTAGCTAAATGATTTTTTTTTTTTCACTTTTTCGCAATTTTCTCAAAAATGTCTTCGACAATTTTCTTGAAACTTCTTATATAAACTACACATACAAAGATCTACAACTTTTATTTAAAACTTATCTCTGGGAAATTTATTTACAAAAAATTAGTAAACCGGAAGTGCGCTTTTACTGGACAATTTTTTCATTGTTCGACGAATTTCATTGAAATTTGTTACACAAAGTATAAAAATTTATCAATTTTAATTTTGAGAACTGGAGTAAGAGAAAGTTGTGTGAATGTTTCACATCAGATTTATTTTTTTTACTTAATTAGGAGTAATAAAATTACATAGATAACACGATTTTTTTTTTTATTGCTATTAAAACAATCTTATAAGTGACAAATTTTCTTTGAACTAGGAATTTGACCAAAGATAGACTGAAAAGTTCCATTAAATAAATTAAAAAGCTTATATTAACTTTTGAACGATAAACAATATTTATGTGATTGTTAGGAAAAAAAAGGTCTAACAGTTATTGCCGACATAAATATAAAATTACAATTTAATGGACAGAAAATTACTTCCACTGCACAATATGAGGTAGTAAAAACCATGAAAACGAAAAAAAAACCTTTCGCCAAGAAATTAGAATTTAACTCATCAATATCAGCATAGTACTTATTTTTGTACTCTTGCATTTATACATTTATACTACTTTGCATGCAAACTTTAAAAAAAAAAAAAAAATTCTCCATCTAAAGAATTGATGATTATAGACAACTGTCCGGAAGTCACGCCCCCAAATGATTATTTTCTTTCATTCGTTGTTTTAGGATGCCCACATAGCCATCATAATTTGCATAATTTAACAAATCAATGTGTCATAAATAATGGCATGATGGAAAGCTTTTTAGCCCATGAAAGATTCGTTTTTTTTTTTATTCTCTCTCTCTCTCTCTCTCTCCCCTTTTACTCAAGTAAAAGTGTTTTCGTCGTAAATGACACTAAAAATATATATGATTATTTCTGCACGACCGGTATTACACTGTATTAAAGGAATCGTGCCACTTTCTTAGTTATGTAAAAGAGGCTCTCTGTTACATTACAGCTGTAGAATTATGTAGACGGAAATTGATTTCCTTATCACTTTATTAATAAAAATATTTTGAATTTTTTCCACCTCTCCAATAAATTTACGATTATTTTAGTTAATTTATTGAAGATATAAATTAACCGAACCATGAGAAGATTACTGAAATATAAAAATTGATTGAATTTGTTTTTTTATTGTTTTTTTTTTTAGAACATACGCACTTACAGCATTCTTAAGATATTCATTTTCTTATACTGATTGTAAGAGGTAGTATTATGATCATGTGACATTTTCGAAATTGATACATGTTTTGAAATCCTTTGAAAATGAATAAATCTCTGACTTTTAACTTTAAATTTTACTCATTTGCCCCTAACATCTATGATTGGGGTGCGGGTTTATATGTATCTGTAATGGGATCCGAATAAATAAAGATTCATAGGATTCGAAGAGCGGAGAAGCACACATTAAATGAATCAAAAGGTAGTTACTCCCCACCTAGGCTAGATTATGAAGAGACAATTCGGTTCATATAAATAGAGCGACAGTTCAGTACAGTTCAGGATAGTTTACGAGCAGTTTACAACCAGTTAGCAACCTATTTACTAGCTTCTTATTACTCAGCCACTCATCAGTCTATCTCTTTATATTTCTGTCTCGCTACCTTGCAGTTTGTGTGTTCTATTTATTATACAGTGTTCAGCATATCATCTAGTTTATTTCTAATCTCATTCCTAAATTCATTCTCTCTCCTTCTCACATCCATTATATACCTAAGCAAGGCAAGTACAACTTGAAGTGATTATCTGATTGTAATCCACAAGATAGTGCCAATAAATATATCGTACAAATCGAAATAACATTTGAAATTTACCGTCGCAGGACACGCTAAATTCAATTTTTAAGACAAAAAATTTGTTCAAATAAAAGTGATAACTTTATACCTGTGCATTTAGCATTAAAAGTTTCAAGAAAATTCCCCCCTCCCAAAAAAACTCAAAAATCTATTCTGTGAAGTTACATTTCTCTGTAATTAACTAGTTTTCCTCAAATTTGGAATTCTAACAATGCTACTAGTTGCTATATTCTTGTTTAACCCATCTAGGTCTCTATAATAAAAGTGAGAAAGAGAGAGAGTTAGAGAGAATGGATTTTAGAGAAGTAAAACTAGAATATATGCTGAACAATGTATAATGAAATAGGACACACAAACTGCAAGGACTTTACAGTAAAATAGAAGTTTTTTAGAAGAGAATAATAAAGAGACAGACTGGCTGAGTAATAAGATGGTAGTAGATAGATTGTTGACTGCATGTAAACTGGTCGTAAACTGTCGGTAGTAAAACTGTATTGCTATCGTTCTATTTATACGAATCGAACTGTCCCTTCCTAGTCTGGCAGATTGACTTCAAATTTGAAATGCTATCAATACTTCTAATTTATATTAATATAATGTAGGTGGTAAATCCATATTATATTGAAGTGGTACTTTAGAGGAAAGCATAACGCTACTGTTCCCCCCAGAACCCCCAAAAAATAAAGTTCCCAATGGAAAAGTTTCAAATAAAAGTGATAGATATTTATGTGTATACATGGTATACAAAGTTTTAAAGTAAATCGTTTGGGCCCTTTTTGAGAAAATCACAAAAAATTGAAAAAAAAAGCAAAAAAAAAAAGCATTATTCAATAAACTCGCACTTTGGTTGATGGAATTTGTCATCATGTTTGATACGGTGATAATACCTAAATGGAATACCATGATGGAGCTTCCTTTGACTTATCATTTTTGAGATATTCTATATAATCTCATAAACACACATATATACAGATCATTCTTTTAGCTGGTTGTTTCTGTTGGGGGGGGGGGCGCCAAGATTAAAAAAGCGCTAAAAAAAAATAAAAAAAAATTGCGCAATCAATATTTCTGGCCTAGATAGTCAAAAAACTCTTATTACATAAAAAAAAAGTGCAAAAATTTGCCACTTCAATGCAACATTGCAATTAGAATTCCAAAAATTGGAGAAAATTGGTTATCAGAAGAGTTAGTTACAGAAAAGCCCAGGAAGGCCCAGGATTTTTAGAATCCATCAGCAACAATGTGGCGTAGTATCTTTATAGATAGCTCCTTTTGCCATCACCTTCATAAGATTTCATCTCACCATCAATGTTGCTTGCCCAAAAATGTGGGAAGCTTTATCAATAATCATTTATTACTATTGATTGATAATCAATCATAGGCTTTTATATATAATTGGTATAAAAAAAGGAGAGAATTGGGTTTATAAGAAGAAATAAACTGGAAATAATGCTGAACACTGTATAATGAGAAAGTAACACACAAACTGCCTGGACTTTACACAAATATAGAAACTGGTAGCGAGAGATTTAGAGTGAGTGAAGAGAAAGGTAGTAGTTGGTTGCTGACGCGTTGTAAATGTTGTGTGAACTGTTGAAAGACTAACCCATGTAGCGCTACCGCGTGAGACTCACAATTTTTGTGTGTGTGTGTGTCTCTCTCTCTTTCTCTCTCTCTCTCTCTGCTTTAGATCCCTCTCTTTGAATCCTATTACATATATTTTGCCATAAAGTACAATTTAAATAAATTATATTAATATTAAATTTTGATATTGAATTAAGTTTATATTTTTATACAAGGTCTTTTACAATAACGTATGTGCATTATATTCTTTATAAGGATTTTTAAATTAAGAATAAACGAGTTTTTTTGTTAGAATATTTACAAAACAGCAGACATGGAAAAAACAAAATGAATGATCTTATAGAATTCCATTAACCATAACAGGTAATTGATCGCATTTATATTATTATAAAATACAAAAGGCCATTCTATAAATTAATTGTAATTATTCCATTCACATTCCTTTTTGTAAATCATTAGTTTATCTAAGTTAGGTTGTTTTTTTTAGTAAGGGCAAAGTTGCTGAGTATTTTATGATTGTGTTGTTTTATAATTAGTTTTGAGAAAAAGAAATTTGCTCAAGTGGACTTTCTATAAAAATCCTCCCATTCAATGGTAGATGGAACAGACTTGTTGTGATATCTTTTGCAACTAAGGAGATAAGGTTTTTATTGACTTGCTCCACTTGATTAGGAGAGATGATAATTCATTCTAGCAAGTGCAAAAGTTTCTATGGTCACTGCTTAGAACGCAAAAGCGCTATGTGTGTTTTTTTTTTATATATTGATAAGATATGGAGAAAAAAAAGAAAAGAAATGAGATTCATTATGCTAAAAAAAAGAAATGCTTTTGAACGAACTTCTTGAGTTCGGAGTTTTATTCTATTTTGAGAAATACGGACTCACACTATAAACATCGATTTTTTTATTATTTTATAAATCAGGTGCCTTCAATTTGGAGAAGAAGAGTATGGTCGAAAGAAATCGCTTCATTTGTTCAGCTTCTTGCAGTGTTGAAAATAAATGCATTTTTTTTAATTTTTGGGATATAATGTAATAAAATCAATTTAGAAACAATACAGAAAAAAAAAAAATAGAATCATCTATAGCAGATGCAGTAAATTTAATAATTTCAAAAAGAGAAACAAAGGTAATATATAAATAATTGTTCATTGGTGATAGAAGAGAGGCTCTCTCTGGTTAACAGAGACTACTCTCTGGCTTAGACAGGCTAGAGTGGGAGAACCTGTATATATAAGCCAGTGAGAATCTATCTAGAGAAAATCTATCAGATTTAACCATACATCGCATCGTATCATATCTCTACACCCACCTTTTATTCTATCAGTTTCATTATAAAGTCCAGTGCAGTTAATTGTAAACTTATAGCTACATTATAACAGTGACTTCATATCTCGTTCATTCAATCAAACCTAATTTCTCTCCTCAACAACTCCACATTATAATTGACATAGTGAATAAAGTTGTTTACAGGCACATTAGTAAACTGATTCACATACCTGCTAGAATATTAGAATACTGTATGAAAGGCAATGTGGATTTAGGATTGATTGGTTATTCACAACTGATAACTTATTTACACTAATTTACTAAAATCAGGTTAAAAATAAGAGGATATATTATTTTTTTTTTATACAGATTTTAAATCTATATTTGATTCAATAGACAGATATTCACTATATAAAATTTTTTACTCGGAGAGTGTCATTCAAATTTATAAACTTGTCAAGAAGGGCTTATATTATGAAAAAGGTAATGCGGTAGTTTGGTTAATGAGCGGTTGTAATTGATTCTTTCAGCACGAATATGAGAGAGTAAACACCAGGCTGTTTTAGATTTTTATAGGGGGATTATTGTACTGCGACCTGAAAGATCTATTGCGCCCCCCGGAACCTTCTCAGTGCACTGCCAGCCTCCGAGCAGTGTTCTCTAGCTACAGACTGCATTGCCCATCACCGGACAGTAAGCTTTGGAGGCTCCTAGGAAGAAAAAAAATGTAAGGGCAGCATGCTGGATTCTAACCCGGGACTTCCGCGTTGCTAGTCCAGCACGCTACCACTGAACCCTTCTTTCTCCCTTGGCTTACGCCAATTAACTAGGAACGGAGACCCTAGTTTGTGTACTGGGCTTGGCTTTGTCTGTAATGGGTATAATGTATGTAGTTTAAGTGTATTGTGTACTGTTCTAACGAAGTGCATGGAGTGCTGAGCTGTGGTAACTCGTGGGATCGCTACTCCCCAAGTAACTGCATGCAACAGATACCCCTTGTGGGGCTATACCTAGGTTGTTTACTCAGTTCAAAAATAATTGCAGTCTCCAGCTAGTGGTATAAAAAATTGTACAATTAATTCTTATTTATTTGCAAATGATATAGTATTCAAAACCGATGATCATTCAAAATTAAGAAGGAAATGATTGAAAAAGTTAAAAACTGTAGGCGAATAATTAACTATAAACATTAAGGTTAACGCTATAATTATATTTTACACATTTTTGATTATAAAGGTAATAATAATACGTAGCTTAGAATTTTCCTAAATTAATTTCTGTTAATTCTAGAAAATAAAATATCATAGTTTAAAGAATGGTGGAACTTAGTAAATAATTATAATCTAGATGGTATTTTCATTTCTGGGTGGAAAATGGAAAATTTAATACTTCATATTAATTGAAAATTTGAATAAAAAGTACATTTTAATGGCAGAACCATCACAATAGTGTTAAGTATGTACATATATTTGGGTCCAGTAAACAATCCATATGTAAACAATAACAGTATGAATTTTATTACAAATAATTTTTATTATCTGATAAAATTTCACTGTGCTAATTACGTAGCTAGAAAGAGGTGGAAGACAATGTACTATTTCATGGACAGTTTGACCTATAATGAGTTCCATTGCAAAAAAGACATCTGGTGTGATAGACACACACAACTTTCTCTTACTCCAGTTTTCAAAATTGTGATTGACAAATTTTATAGTTTGTATATTAAATTTAATGAAATTCGTTGGAGAAAATCGCTAAAACTGAAAAAAAAAAAACTGTTCAGTAAAAGCGCACTTCTTGAAACGGAATTTTTACCTGCTATTTATTTCTAATTAATTTCGTTTAGATGGTAGAATTGTGTAATCAACTAAGATAGCACTTTAAAGAAAAACATAATCCCGCCCCTTCTCCAAAAGCCTCTTTAAATGATTTTACTAGGAGAAATGTTTTAAATAAAAGTTGTAGATCTTTGTATGTTTATTTTATATACGAAGTTTAAAGAAAAATCGTCGTATCCATTTTTGAGAAAATCGCGAAAAAGTGAAAAAAATCATTTAGTAAAGTGGTGAATGTAAACGCGACTCTGCGCGTTATCCGATTTTTTGTTTTGCAAACTCAGAATTTCACAACACCTTTAATTAACTTATATATTTATATGACAGGTATAATACGATTGTATGGTAAACACCTGGGGGGTAACTAGAACTTAAGAGAAACTCTAACCTCAAAATGTCCTACATGAATTTCAAATAAAAGTCCTGAGATCTTGTATGTGTAGTTGATGTGAAAAAATATTGAAGCAATCGTCAGAGCCTTTTTGAGAAAATCGCAAGAAAGTGAAAAAAAAAAAAAAAACCATTCAGTAAAGAGGTACTTCCGGTTGAGGAATTTTGACTGATGACGTACTATCGGATCCCATGATGATACCTAAACGGAATATCAAATTTGAATTTTCTACTATTTTTCGTTTTTGAGCTATGCTGTTCACACACACACAAACATACAAACACACAAACACAGACTATTTTCTTAGGGTTCAGGGACTCTTAAAACGTGTATTTCCGCTGAAAATTTGACCCTAGTACAATACTTCCTCTTACTAGAAGTAAGAGAAAGTGAAACGAATCAATTGAATAAAGTTATTTCTACACTAAAGGGTTTTTAAATTACAAACAATTTTTCAGTTGGAAATTGTAATCAAAATTGACAAATTTGCAATTTATATAAGTTGAAGATTTTAATCAGATTCATAAATTAAGATTATCCAAAACTTAGTCAAACTCCTGGGAGATGATTGGTTCAAAACTATTGCTGTTAATGCTTTATATTAAACACATGTATTTAATGTAATTTTCTTTATAATAAAGCATTAATTTATTTATTATTCATTTATAAGCACTTTAGAAATCCCAAAGACACACAATGGGAAAGCAGGAGATTGCATATTCAGTTCAGATATCTCGAAATAAGGAGTTTCCTTTTATGAATAAATTTAATATAAATTAAACTTTCTCTTAATAATAGTGGTTTTAGAAAAAACTTTAGAAATAATTATTTAAACAACTTAATATATAATACAGAATATGGAGTATTATGTAATCATACAAGTCCTTATTACTTTGCAAATATGATCTGCATACTAGATGGGTCCGCAATGTTGGATAACATCGTACTATGCTTTTTTTTTCTGTAGGAACCAGTTCACGACTGGTTTCCGGATTCTCATCCATCGTCATAGTAAGGCCATCAACTATCCCTCTATACGATCTTGATAACTTTTGCTCTGACGATGGATGAAAATCCGAAACCAGTCGGTAACAACAAAAATAAGCATGCTACGACGTATAAAATCTCAGATGATATGCATATCTTTTTACAGATTTTTGTAAATGTTCACACATAGAACTATTGAAAATAGTAAGCACAAGCAACAACTCGTTCAAACAACATCAAGATATGCTCCCGGCCTATAACTGGGAATTGTTTCACACCAATTCCAAACTATTTCTATAGTGGTTTTATGAGAGGAATTTACATATAAACCTTTCACCAGAGATAGTTCTCTACAAGCTAGATCCTTAAGCGGAAGCAAGAATTCAAACCCGCCTACGCTACCAACACCGTTCGGTCAATCTAACATGTCTTAAACTCTATCTCCTTCCTAGCTTCTTGAAATATATTTTGTGAGCACAAATTTCGGTATGGTATGGCGTTTGTTTATCATTTCAACATCATCATTCATTCCAATTTCCTGTTCTAAAGATTACAATCTCAAGTCAGCTTTCAAAGTGCAAATTTATTTACTTATTGCAAATTTTGTTTAAGAATAAACGTAAATAGTATATTAGCAAAAAATATGATTAAATATAAAACAATTTACTTAAATGAAACATGAACAAAGAATGGTTATGTAATCCGTCAATATCCTTTGAAGCACTGCTTTTCTTGGAAACTTCCACCAAAGTCTATTATTTTTTAATTCACTACTTTAAAACAATACTTTGTTGTCCAATAGTAGTAATCCTATTACCTTCATCCTCAAACTTCTCACACTTCCCAGCGAAGTATGTTCCTATAGACCTGTTAGCCTCGATCCTGTGTTATCCAAAGTGCTTAAAAAGTACTCCATAAGAGACTACTTTCTATACTCGAAACATAATATATATCATCCCTACTCATCAATTTGGCTTCTCACTCCCACTATCCAACAAACTTAAAAAATCCCATTCTTAGTCCAGACCTTCTCATACAATCCTATTTGACTAACCGCTGCTTCAGAGTAAGATACGCTGGGAGATGTCTAAATATTCCAAGCAATCTGCGCCGGTATGCCACAGGGCAACACACTTTATATCATCTACATTGCGGACCTCCAAAGCCACATCAAAAACCTTATTACAACCTATGCAGATGACACCGCCATCCTATCTTCCCGATTCTGATCCTACTCACGTTTCTACTACGGTACAAGAACAACTTGAGCTCACAGAAGCCTGATGCCAAAAATAGGGAGGGAATTAAACTTAATACTACAATGCTGTATTAAGTAATATTAATATGTACATGACAGATAGATTTGCCAATCACTAACTATCAACAATAGAGAGATAGGCACTTCTTCATAGATACGTTGTTTAGGACTCTACTTATATAGTGGTCTAAATTAGCGAACTAACACACAAGACTTAAAAGAAAGGAACTAGGAGACTGCTAAGAAGACTATGTGGACGTAAATCTACCATGACGATACGAAACAAACTCTTGATATACAAAATACTAGTTGTGGTTAGTTCCGCAGAGCTGAAAAGCATCAGAGATATTTTCCGTAATAGCCTGCTTCTTTTTATGGTCATCGACCTGTTTCGGGCGTTTGCCCATCATCAGGATGTTTTTGTCAAACAGTGTAATACACAGATTTGCACAGAACTTGCTCTACTTACAAAATAATTTGTGTATGACAAAATTATTTGTAATTTAATTTTTTTTGTAATAAATACCAATTGTGTGTATCAACTGTATTTGGTGTGTGCAAGTCTATGTTAATTACGCTGTTTGACAAAAACATCCTGATGATAGGCGAACGCCTGAAACCGGTTGATGACCACAAAAAGAAGCAGGCAATGGCGGAAAATATCTTTGATACAAAATACTATTTTGAACAAAATGGACTGAAATGTTTTTGGTGTGGTGTGTTGTAATGTAGTGGTAGCTTGTGTAGCACGAGCGGTTTTGTAAAGGGCTTGTGCTTATGTAGGTTTTAAGAGAGAGAAGTATTAAGAATAATTAAGAAAACACTGGTAGATTAAATTAAATATATTCTTTAAAGATATTTAAATGCTATTCAATAACACAGCAATATGCTTATTAATTTACTGAAATTAGTTGGAATAAACTGTTATGTTTTAACTTATATCTGGCACTGATTCCTGAAGTCTTCTGCTTCGGCGTCTCTTTCAGACTGTTTTGAAAGAATGCCTTCTAATTGTTCGTTCAAATCTTCCCCTATGAGAAGTTCATGAACTCTAAAAGACAATAGTGGTCTTCTACCTGAATAGTCCTTTTGCAAGGGAATGTTACATTTTTCTTGATATTTTTGATTATTTCAAATTAAATATTTTTTTTGTATATTTCTGGCATCCATCAAAGGACCATGGATCACTTTACTATGTTTCCAACCGCACCCTTCATAAAGATCTTAAAGTTCCTTGTGTCAGCAAGTAATCCAGACTCGTTTCCAAAGTTTCCCCAGCAAACTAGCAAATCATACGCACCCTCTCGTCTCAATCATTGTCCACATCATCCTTCAAATCCTTCACGCCGTTTAAAAGGACGTTGACCACATGACCTCAAAGCTTCCCAATTCTTTGGAACCTAAGAGTACCAGCTCTGGGCTAATTTATCTCATCACGTCGACTTCGGTCACTCCTCAGCTAGCTCAATGACATATATATTCTATATATATATTTTTGCTGATTGGTTAGTTGTACAGTTGTAAATAAACAGATAAAGAAAGAACGCTTTTCTCGGAAAACACAATATAATTTATTTTAGGTTCAAGAAGCCGTTAATTCAATTACAAGTACATATTATTTTTTTTTTTTATTAACTTTTATTATTAACACTTATTTTCTGTTAATATTTTATTTTTATTTTCCAGTTATTATAACCACATGTATGTTAGTTCTCTTATATGCACGTCTCTGTGTATGTGTCCACAGAATCTTTAGAAGTAAATAGAAGAAGGCAGTAGCCATCAGTGTGACTTGTTCGTGACATGAAGTCTAGATAGAGTCTGTCCGTATATCCAGTAGGATGCACGTCTAACAAACATTTCCTTCAAAAGCGTGTTTAGAGTAATAACATACTTGGTGTCCTTTAAAGTAACTATACATACTTTGAAATCTTAGTTTTATTTATTTTTCAACTCAGATATGTTTTAAGTTTCTTGCTCAGATTCAATTTTATATTTGTTAAGAATCATTTTTATCTTAGGACAAAAAAAAACTGGTATGAAACATTCGCTATTATTCTAACCTCGCCAATTTAATTGACAAATTTTATGTTAACTTGGAGTTTTGAATAATTGGACAACCCCACAAATGTAGCGGTGGTGGAAAGCGGTACTTACACGTGTTGGTATATAGGACTAGATAGCTGAATCGGGCAATATTGAAAACGACTACTATCTAGCCCAGTAATTATGGTTGAACAATTTAAAATTTTTGAGCCTTAGCTTTCCCAGCATCCATCTAAAATCAATTTTTCCCAGAAAAAAATTTCAAATAAAAGTATTAAGGATCTTTTACATGAAAAACCCTGAAGAGGTTCATTGCAATATGGGCGAAACATCGGTTTCTAGCAAAACCACTGACGCGATCTCAACCTGGAAACTCAAGTGTTTTATATAAAAGTGACCTAATCACATTCCTGCAGTTAACTACCAAATTTAAAGAAAACTATTGGAGCAGTTTTCTAGCAAAATTCCTAAAATAACTCAGGAACTTATTCTCTAAAGTTGTATTTCCGGTAAACCAATTTCAATCTAAGAATTCCATCCAGCAAAGCTTCAGTGTATATTAATACTTATTATATTAAGAGATAGTACATTGCATTGATGTGGTACTATATAGATGTAATGGGATCCGAATCATTAAAGATTCATACGATCCGAAGAGCGGAGAAGCACATTTAATGAATAAAATATTAGTTACTTCGCACTTAGGCCAGTCTAGGCAGGGACAGTTTGATTCATATAAATAAAGCGACAGCAATACCGTTCAAGTCAGTTTATGACTAGTTTACATCAAGTCAGCAACTTATCTTACCTTCTTATTACTCAGCCAGTCTGTCTCTTTATATTTCTCTCGCTACCTAACTTCTATTTTACTGTAAAGTCCTTGCAGTCGGTGTGTTATTTTCATAATACAGTGTTCAATAAATCATCTACTTTATTTCTCTAAAAATCCATTCTCTCTCTTTCTCACATCGATTATACTAGAACAGGAGTGTCCTTTTGGGTTATCTGGACCACATTGGGTGAAAAAAAAGAATTGTCTCGGGCCACACTTAAAATAAAAACACCAAAGATTGCTGGATGAGTAAGAATATAATTTTCTTATATCCGATGTTGCAGTAGCTTGTAGCCGGATCAAGTATGAATTAATACGAAAGTCGTTTATTGATAGAGATGTTTTAGATCAATATATCCATTTGTTATAAAAATTTACTTATTTAAGTTATAAACTTCATTAATATTTTAAACAATTTTACTATAAAGCTAAAATTGAGATAGGTATTTGTATTGTATTTGAGAAATTAATATATGATTCAATGGAAGTAGTTTATGAATGGAAGTAGTTTATGGAAGTAGTTTTCAAGGTTCTCTACAGATATTTTTTATACTAATTTTTACTCTTCGTTTACTTCATTCTTGAAAAAATAGTTGCACATAAATGTTGATATTACAAAAAAAAAAGAAAAAACGAATAAAGGCAGGATTGTGAGGCGAGGGATATTTTTATCTTTGGGAAGAAAGATGGGATTTCTAAAACCCAGTCTTTAAATTGAATGTCAGATTGCTGCTCTATGGCTTCTATTTAAAAATTGGCCGGTAACATCTAGACAACTTTAAACTGAAGAGTGTGATATTTCCCCTCACTCCTTAAAGACAAAAGACACCTCAAATATATCTGAATAGTATTAAAAAGCACTAGTAAATAATTTTATTATATTAGATTAAACTTGTTTGTTGAACCGCAATTGAAGTTGTCCTGGCCCGCGGGTTGAATACCCCTGCTCTAGAGGAATGCTTCAAGTTTCAACTCCCTCAAAACTCTCGAAAAATCAAAGTTTCCTAGGAAAACATTTCATCGTTGGAATCATTTTCGCGAAAATCAAGGGAGAGTGCGGGGATAAAAAAACCCGTTTTGTAGAATGGATATGATCGAAATCTTGTATCCAAGGTTACGGGGAGTGGGGACATATTGGAATTCAAATTATTATAACAATAGTAATAATAAAAGTAAATATTTGTGAATAATAATGGTAATAAAATGATAAAAATTTTATTTATTCTGAAATTTTATTGCTTGCTCTTAAAGTTTATTTTTAAGTGTAATATAAATATGCAATGAAGAGATATCCAACAATAATAGTCTATAAAATAAACATACAATCGAACATGGATAGAGAAAGAAAAATAAATTAAAAATAAATATTACGAAATATTGAATACAAGGAAACAGATTCCATAATTGCAATTTCCAGCAGAAGAAAATTTGAAAAATATTAAATTTGATTTATCTTAGTTTATCTAAAAAGATATAATAAATAATATTATTTCTGTCTTCAAATATTACTACACTAAATCAAATCATTAGGCTTTATAAAAAGAGAGGGAGGTAAGATTTCAAGAGAAGCTGAAGATATGAGAATTCCAGCATAGATACGTAATAGGCAGAGGAAAGTGAGTGGAAAATTCGACCAGATAAGAGTTGACCTGGGTAGAACGCACTAAGATTTTGCTAGACTAGGAAAAATTTTAGCTCAAGAGATGTAGCGATTGTGACCTTACACGATGATCACTTTTGGATTTTGGAGGCATAAATGTCGACTTTTTCGCCCATTTTTTAGAAATTACTTTTACTTTTCGATGTAAAGTAGTGCAATTGTGTGAAATTTTTGAAAAAGTTTTCTTTGGAAAATTGTGTCTGTCTGTCTGTGAACAATATAATGACAAAAAAAAAACTAGTGTGAAACACTCACACAACTTTCTCTTACTCCAGTTCTCAAAATTATAATTGAGAAAAATTTAATGAAATTTGTCGAAAACTGAAAAAAACTGTCCAGTAAAAGCGCGCTTCCGGTTTACTAATTTCCTTGAAACTCGGAATTTTGGGCATCTATTTATTTCTAATTAATTTTGTTGGATGATAGAATTGTATAATAATCAACTATGATAGGACTTTAGAGAAAAACATAGCCCCACCCCTCCCCAAAAAGTGCCCTTAAATGAATTTTCACAGAAAACTGTTATAAATAAAAGTTGTAGATCTTTGTATATTTAGTTTATTTACGCTGTTTCAAGAAAATCTACGGAAGCGATTTTTGAGAAAATCGCGAAAAAGTGGGAAAAAAATCATTTAGTAAAGTGGTAAAGTAAACGCACTTCTGGTTATCCGATTTTTTTTTTAAACTCAGAATTTCAACAACATATTCAATTCGAAAGAAAACTAATTAAATCATTATTTTAGATGATTAGAATTGTTTAATGACTGAAATAGGCAGCTTTAGATGAAAACCTAAAACTGAGTCGCCAGCCACTCCCGTCATAAACTAACCGCTTAAATGGATTTTCCGGCTAGAGAAACGTTTCAATAAAGTTGTAGCTGGCTCTTTGTATGGGTTGATATACGAATTTTGAGAGTAAAGCGGTCGGAGCCATTTTTTTTGGTAAAACGCAAAAAAGTAAAAAAAATAAAAAAACAACTAGTAAACGTGGTAGCTTCCGGTTGAGGAATTTTGACAGATGACCCACTGTCAGATTCCAAGTTTCAAGTTTCAAATTTCTACAGTTTTTTGTTTTTGAGCTATGCTGTTCACACACCCATACACACACACACACACAGACCATTTGCTAAAAACCATTTTTTTGGACTCAGAGAACGTCACGACGGATAAATCCGGTGAAAACTCGATATTGAAAATTTGACACGATTACAATACTTTCTCTTATTAGGAGTAAGAGGAAGTAATAACAGGCAGTTCAAAAATCCGCTTAGAACTCCTAAACATCGATTGAGTTCGATGGGCGTCGTCGCCATGTAATGTAGGCACATACATTCTTTAAGCAAGTATAGTCCATTTCCTTAAACAAGTGAAATCTCTGCCACCTTATTTCATTATGTAATCCAAATCCTTGGAATTGTAAAAAATGCATTAAGTGAAAATCTTATGTGTGCTTTAAACCAGAATTTTTAGATATAGTTTTAGTGGCCACTGAAGGAATCGTTTGGATTAAAAGATTTTATGTGTTTAATCCATCTGCTCTTCCAAAATTTTATATATAATGTGATTACGATATTTACTAAAATATTTAAGGCTTAACATAATCTAAACTGATATTACTAGTTGTTGTGGTTAGTTCTGCAGAGCTGGAAAGCATCAGGTAGCATATTTTCCGTGATAGCCTGGTTCTTTTTGTAGTCATCGACCGGTTTCGGGAGTTCGCTCATCATTAGGATGCTTTTTGTCAAACATTGTAATAACATAGTGTAATAATTAAATTTGCTCTGGGCAAACCTATATTATCACAATGTTTGATAAAAAGCATCCTGATGATAGGCGAACGCCCGAGAGATATAGAAATATCACTGATGACATTACTATACATACGATTAATATATAAAATGTTTTTGGTGTGTAGAGTTGTTGTATGTTTGTGTGTTTGTAGTAGTAGTTAGTGTAGCACGAGCGGTTTAGTTAAAAGGGGCTTGTGCGTATATATGTTGTAAGAGAGAAGTATTAGTAATAACTAATAATCAAGAGAGCACCACTGATTTTTAAAATAAATATATTATTCTCTAAGCAAATTTAAGTACTTTACAATATCACAACTGTATCTTAATAAATCATGTTTATGTACAATAAAGGCAAATCACTATCACTGGCACTGAGTTTAAGAGAGCGGATTCCTGAAGCAAGTGTTCTGGCTTGAATATCTGTTCTAGACTGTTCTTGAAGGAATGTCTTCTCTTCATAGTTCAAATCCTTTCAAATAATGCTAGTATGTCTGGAGGGAGTTTTATTGTTTTACCCTAACTGTTTCTTGCCCTTTGTCTCTTGGTTTGCATTGACCTAGATTGTAGTACCTGGCTCTA